>PVIU01020992.1:0-32692 GCA_004026605.1 Ondatra zibethicus | reverse complement strand
TGAATTCAACGAAATAAAGACACAACATACCCCAACCTATGGGACACTATGAAAGCAGTGCTAAGAGGAAAGTTCATAGCACTTAGTGCCCACATAAAGAAAATGGAGAAAGCACACATTAGTGACTTAACAGCACACATGAAAGCTCTAGAAAAAAAGAAGCAGACTCTCCCAAGAGGAGTAGAAGACTGGAAATAATCAAACTGAGGGCTGAAATCAACAAAATAGAGACACATAAAACAATCCAAAGAATCAATGAAACAAAGAGCTGGTTCCTTGAGAAAATCAAAAGGATAGACAAACCCCTATCCAAACTAATCAAAAGGCAGAGAGAGAGACCACACATATTAATAAGATCAGAAATGAAAAGGGGGACATAACAACAGACACTGAGGAAATTCAGAGAATCATTAGGTCTTACTACAAAAGCCTGTATGCCACAAAATTGGAAAATATAAAAGAACTGGACAGTTTTTAGATAAATACCATATACCGAAATTATATCAAGATCAGGTGAACAATTTAAATAGACCTATAAGTCGTGAGGAAATAGAAGCTGTCATCAAAAACCTCCCAAACAAAAAAAGGCCAGGACCAGATGGTTTTAATGTAGAATTCTACCAGAACTTCCAAGAAGAGCTAATACCTATACTCCTTAAGGTGTTTCACATAATAGAAACAGAAGGGTCATTGCCAAACTCTTTTTATGAAGCTACAGTTACCCTGATACCAAAACCGCACAAAGACGCAACCAAGAAAGAAAATTACAGGCCAATTTCACTCATGAATATCGATGCAAAAATTCTCAATAAAATACTGGCAAACAGAATCCAAGAACACATCAAAAAAATCATCCATTATGATAAAGTAGGCTTCATCCCAGATATGCAGGGCTGGTTCAACATAAAAAAATCTATCAATGTAATCCATCATATAAATAAACTGAAAGAAAAGAACCATATGATCATTTCATTAGATGCTGAAAAAGCATTTGACAAAATTCAACACCCCATTATGATAAAGGTCTTGGAGAGATTAAGGATACAAAGCTCATATCTAAATATAATAAAAGCAATATACAGCAAGCCGATAGCCACCCTCAAATTAAATGGAGGGAAACTCAAAGCGATTCCACTGAAATCAGGAACAAGACAGGGCTGTCCACTCTCCCCATATCTCTTTAATATAGTGCTTGAAGGTCTAGCAATAGCTATAAGACAGAATAAGGAGATCATGGGGATTCGAATTGGAATGGAAGAAGTCAAACTTTTGTTATTTGCAGATGATATGATAGTGTACATAAGTGACCCCCAAAACTCTACTAAAGATCTTCTACAGCTGATAAATACCTTCAGTGATGTGGCAGGATACAAGATCAACTCAAAAAAATCAGTAGCCCTCCTATACACAAAGGATAAAGAAACAGAGATGGAAATCAGAGAAACATCACCTTTCACAATAGCCACAAATAGCATAAAGTATCTTGGGGTAACTCTAACCAAGGAAGTAAAAGATCTATTTGACAAGAACTTTAAGACCTTGAAGAAAGAAATTGAAGAGGATACCAGAAAATGGAAGGATCTCCCATGCTCCTGGATTGGTAGGGTCAATATAATAAAAATGGCAATTCTACCAAAGGCAATCTACAGATTCAATGCAATCCCCATCAAAATCTCAACAAAGTTCTTCAAAGAACTTGAGAGAACAATAACTATTTATATGGAAAAACAAAAAGCCCAGGATAGCCAAAACAATCCTATACAATAAAGGAACTTCAGGAGGCATTACCATCCCTGACTTCAAACTATATTACAGAGCTACAGTAATGAAAACAGCTTGGTATTGGCATAAAAACAGAGACATTGACCAATGGAACCGAATCGAAGACCCGGATATTGTTCCACAAACCTATGAACACCTCATATTTGACAAAGAAGCTAAAAGTATACAATGGAAGAATGAAAGCATCTTTAACAAATGGTGCTGGCATAACTGGATGTCAACCTGTAGGGAAATGAAAATAGATCCTTATCTATCTCCATGCACAAAGCTCAAATCCAAATGGATTAAAGACCTCAATATAAATCCGACCACATTGAACCTGATAGAAGAGAAAGTGGGAAGTAGCCTGAAATACATGGGCAAAGGAGACCACTTCCTATGTAAAACCCCAGTGGCACAGACAATAAGACAATGAATAAAATGGGATCTACTGAAACTGAGAAGCTTCTGTAAAGCAAAGGACACTGTCATTAAGACAAAAAGGCATCCTACTGACTGGGAGAATATCTTCACTAACCCTTCATCGGACAAAGGTCTGGTCTCCAAAATATACAGAGAACTCAAGAAACTAGACATTAAAATGCTAAATTACCCAATTAAAAAATGGGGTAATGATCTGAACAGAGAATTCTCAACAGAAGAAGTGCGAATGGCCAAAAGATACTTAAGGTCATGTTCAACTTCCTTAGCGATGGGGAAATGCAAATCAAAACAACTTTGAGATACCATCTTACACCTGTCAGAATGGCTAAAATCAAAAACACCAAGGATAGCCTATGCTGGAGAGGATGTGGAATAAGGGGAACATTCATCCATTGCTGGTCGGAATGCAAACTTGTGCAACCCCTTTGGTAATCTGTGTGACGGTTTCTCACGAAATTTGGAATCAACCTACCTCAGGATCCAGCAATACCATTCTTGGGAATATACCCAAGAGATGCCTAATCATACTACAAAAGCATTTGTGCAACTATGTTCATAGCAGCATTATTTGTAATAGCTAGAACCTGGAACCAACGTAGGTGCCCCTCAATGGAAGAATGGATCAAGAAGTGTGGAATATATACACATTAGGATACTACTGAGCGGTAAAAAACAATAACATCCTTAAATTTGCATGCAAATGGGTGGGAATAGAAAACATTATCCTTAGTGAGATATCTCAAACCCAAAAAGATGATTATGGTATGTACTCACTCATTAGTGGACCCTAGCCATAAACAAAGAACATTAAGCTTATAGCTCACAAGCCTAGAGAAGCCAAATAGCAAGGTGGACCCAAAGAAATAAAAAATCAACTTGATGATAAAATATGCTGATCAATGAATATAAACTAAATATAGGAGATGGTGGAGTGGGTGGAATTAAGTCTATTTACTCCTTCCTTTCCTGCAGGCAATAAGAAGTTTCCAGTGAGAACAGGTCCTAAAGACACACAGTATCTTTCAAGTGAGAATTGCACTGTGTCATACACCAAAAGTACAACCACTGTTACACAAACAAAAAGGTGATACTTATACTTATCTTACATTTATTTTACTTTGTACAGGTAGAAGAAAATATTATCCATCCAGCCTATATTTATTCCTATCCTGATTCCTTTGATGTTCATATAAAAATATTTCAGCATCAATAAGATCGTTCAGCCAGTCAAAGGGCTTATCATTTAAGGACTGGAGACCTGAATTCATCCTCAGAACCAAGAGTGGAAAGCAAGAATTTGTCTTCTGACCTGTACATATCCCTCATGGCTACACACACACACACACACACACACACACACACTTTACAAGAAATTAAAAACTATTAACATATGCTATTTTTTAACAGTTTACAGAATGAAAGCTCCCAGAAAACATATCTGTACTCTTAGTCAAGGAATAAACAATATATCTAAAATGCAATAAATTATGTTACCTTCAACAAATAGACATTAATGATAAATATTTAGGAACTGCACTGATTAATATTTATTTTCTCAATGAATTCAAGGATTTCACACATAACTTGACAACCATTGTTTCCTAATAAGCATATCCATGAGCTAATTCTTCCTGCTTAAAAAGAAAAAACAAAACAAAACAGGGGGCGGGGGAATACATGAAGGCTATAAGAGTATCTAGAAAAGCAGGAATAACTTGTTACAAGCTCAATCCTAATAATTACACAAAAATTCAGCATGGGTTTTCTGTAGACAGACATTAACAGCCTTAATAACAGAAAGAGCCCAGAGCTTCAAGAGGCAAAACCATCTTGAGTACCTGTATTTATTTGTGGAGCACAGGATAGCTTTTGATGTATGGGCTATCTCAGGGATGTCTTAGAGACAATCTCTCTCTCTCTCTCTCTTCCTCTCTCTCTTTCTCTCCCTCTCCCTCTTCCTCCACTCGTGTATGTGTTACACATGTTGTCTGCAAGTGTATGTGTGCCTATGTAATATCAATTGTTCTCTGGCTTATTCCCTTGAGACAGGACTCTCACTGAACTTGAAGCCCAACATTTGGTTGTGGCTGAAATGGCTGGTCCATGAATTCCAAGGATCCACCCTGCAACAAGGAATTACAGACAGGTGTGATGCCCAGATTTTGCAGAGGCATTAGGAATTTGAACCCAGGTCATCGTATGTTACACAGCAAGTGCTCTTACCCACTGAGCCATCTCCCTGGTTCTGAGAAGTTAACCTTAATCCAAAACTAAATCAAGGAGAAATTCTATCTTTAACAAACCAGGAAGAAACTTCTACTAATATTTTTAAATATTTGGCTTTAGATCAGCATTTAGTCAGATAAGTTGATACTTACAAAAGGTAAGCTGAGAAGGCATTAAGATCACAGCAAAAAGAGATTCAGTATACATGGAAGTCATTATTAGCTTTAATTTAAAGATGTGTAGTTGCTCATTTATTCAATAAATATGTTTGGACATTTAAGAAAATTACAGGAAATAATAATCCAATGAAAATAGATTTAAAAATCTTCAACACAAGTTTATACATCAAATTCAACGACACATAAACAGATCATCTGCCACCATCAAGTGAGACTTACTTGCCACTGAGGTTACAGGGTAGGTATACAAATCAGTGTGAAACATAGCCTTAAAAGAGAAAGAGGAAAACTATGCAATACTTTGGATAGATGGAGAAAGAACCTTTGAAAACAACAAAAACCCTATGTAAAAATTCTACAATAAAAGACATGAGAATATAGTTCAACACAATCATAGTAACACATGAAAAGCCCTCAGTTAGCATTATTTGAACTCAACAGCTAAAACACTGATGTTTTCTTGTAAAATCAGAAACAAGAAAAGGATGGTCACAATTACTACTTCACTTTGACATAATATTCAAAGTTTCAGCAAGAATAACAAGAATTTTGAATTAGTATATTATCAAAACCTAAACTAGCTCCTATGTCCAGTGGGTTGTAAAGACTGCATCCTTTGTTATACCACCAAGCGTGCAGGATTGCTTTATTAAGCAAAGGAAGGGATGGGGGTTGAGCCAACTCCAGGTTAAGGTGTGAGAATCATAAAGGCCAATTTTATACATAACTATAACGCACATGGCTTTTCCAATGTAACAAAATATATGATAAAATCCAGAGACAATCACACACCCACACATACACACACACACATATCCCTTAAAACCAACACAAAGCAAGTTCAGTGTTCTAGAAGGGAAGGGGTAAAGCTTGAAAACATTAAATATGTAAGCCACATCTACTGACTTGGGCATGCTGAAGAAAGAAGGTTGCCTCTGCATCCACTAGAATATGATCCATTAGGCCATAACATACAGTGTTTTGAACTAGTAAAGTGATTTGTGGAAGTAGCTGGAGCATGAAAGTGAATCTAGGAAGAGAAGAGCTACTGCTTCTGTGGATTGCTGGAAAGGCCTCAACAGAAAGACTAACTGGAAACACTCATTCTGCAGAACTTGGAACTCACTGCAATGTGCCTGTGATAATGTTGGGGAAACACACACTTTGTAAAATCACGTACCAAAGGCACCTGACAAGACAAGGGCACAAGAATGAAAGGAAACATCCCTTCTTCTAGTTATGCCTCCTTTAATCCCTCTGTAGACACAGCTAAATATCACTTTTTTTTTTTTTTGCAACGGAGAAACACCACCAGTGGAATGGCTCTGCATCAAGGGATACAGCAGAAAGCTTAATAGGCACAGGTCTATCATTAGAGTCCAAGCAATTAAGACTCATTTGGAGCTAAGAGAAAGTTAATAGACAACTCATAACACACATAATGTTCTTATTTTATTATATTTTCAAATTCCCATGGTGAACACTTACCTATTCAACTGGTTCAGTGTCCTAAGCAATCTTAACTGGTCTCTTTCCTTCCCACATTGTTATTCTGACTCCTAAGACCTCTCTGGCCCGATGCAATACCCTGCACAGGGCAGCTGTTATCTTAAAGGTGCTTGAACTGAACTGAATACACCATGACCTAAATGCCTTTCAAACAACCAGGCCTGGTCATATTTTTAAAAACCAACACTTTTTTATCTTATGAGGATACAAAAGGTCCCATGAGGCACTGAGTTTATTAAGCATTTTTCACATTGGGATCAGTACTAAAATCTTACCCTGAAATACAGAATGAAGGAGATTTGATTTAAAATGCCCCTTTGGATCTATATACTTCAAAAGGATGTGCATCTCCATCTGTGCCTCCTTTTCCAGCAAATAACTGAAATAATTCATATGAAGGGAAACAAAAGAAGGAAAAATATCCCTTGTGGCTTAATCTTAAATTTTCACTCTCTAACTTATGTAGCATATATCTCAAGGAAATGTTCTAAATGTATAAAATATATCATGTACACCAAAATACATTGATGAACAAAGAGCACAACTCATGTGTACCCTACACCTACCTTTGCCAAGTGTCACCATTCAACTTCAGATTGCTATAATCCCAAAAATCTTCTATTCCCTAAATTGCCATCCTCATATCCAACAGACCACATACCCTAATCAGCATACCCACTATTCTAGATTCAAGATTCACTCTCACAGCTTGTGGTTAGTTGTTCTGTTTTGTTCTTTATGACATGTGCATGTAAGCATGAGCAATATGTAATATTTTGTCATGGTGTTTAAATTTTTAAGCAAGGTGTTCAAATATTTTCTTTTATTGTTGAATATTATTATGCAAGAGATTTCAACTTCAAATATAAGTCCAGTTTACTAGATTCATCTGACTCATACAGATTTAATGAATTCATCAAAAGATTTATATTTTAATAATTCTGCAATTAACATCCCTATGTTATACACATATGGAATGTCATCTTCCTGGATGTAAATACCTAAATGAATAGTCACCAGGTCCTAGAATGTGCACATTACTAATTTTACTACATCATACCAGATCATTTCTCATAATGACCACACTAATCTATACAAAGTGAGATTTTATTAGATAGTAAAAAACTGAACCAGACTCATGGCTTCTGTTTGTATTAAAGGGGAATGAATAGGACATGCTTATAAATTAGATCCTAATTATTATGGAATATGCCCTCAGTGTAATAGTACAAGTGAATGGGTTGACTGTCAAATGCTCTGCATTAAAGTCTTGGATGGTAAGTGGATCCTGGATAAAGTTTGGCACCCTCCTAATTTCCTTCATTAGGAGTCCCCAACAACAAACCTTTGGCAAATTATTTCTTCAAAGCCTGTGACTTACTCAGTGCCTTGACTTGATAAAAATGTGCAGAATATTCTGGCCTAAGGCTCCTGTTTGTAGCCAATGAAAATCAGTTCTCTTTACAAAAGGCATTAATATTATTCATGACTTTCATCAGGCATCTTAATAACTCTCCGTGTATACTATATGCATTTATTCGTGCATACATTCATTCATAGGTACACACTGAAAGTCAACTAAGCATGACAAGGAGTTAAGTACCACAAAAAACAACCCAGTTCCAACCTTCAGGAGTATATAGTCTCCAACTAAGCTGTATAACACAAAGGATACCAGTCAAGTGTTATGCTGAGTATCTGAGATGCAGCTGTGTCACCTTCAAGTGTAAAGTACACACTAGATTAGGAGACAATAAAAAGTACACTAAACCAGACTATTAATAAATTTTTACATTGGTTATATTTTGAGATGACTATATTCTGATGCTTATTCAAGGAGACATAAATTACTTTTTCCTGTTGCCTTTTTCTACTAAGGCCACAAATTTTAAACTTACAAATGTAGCTCACCTTATTTTAAGCAAATATACCCAATAAGAAGAGAGGCAAGCATAATAACTAAGCAAGATGATTCCCAAGATGGGTAGATCCAAAACTGTACAGAAACAAGTCAGCATCAGGAAGAGACACAGAAAACTTGCAGGTTACTTGAGCATCATGTAAAGTTGGGAGAGCTTAGTCACCCTTACTACACATGTACAAAAACAGTTAACTACGGATGGATGACTATGCCAGCTTGGTTCAATATAGCATATTCTTACTATCTAATTGTATCCCAAAACAGCATGTTGAATGTCTTGAATGTACAGAATAAAACACATACAAAACAAATGAATAAATCAAAGCAATCAAGTTGAATGTGTGCATCTCAGCAGAAACCATTGCTACACTCAGTTGTAACAGTAGGGCTTTACTATACCTTACATGTGTGAGTTAGATAGGTGAGAGATGGCAGGAAATGAAACAATCCCAAGCACAACCAAGGAGTCAGAGACAGCAAAAATGAGCAAAAGTAGGAAGAACTGCTCACAGCAACCCTGGTAATCCTAGGCTCATAGCAATATGTACATCTCTTTACACTATTAAAATAATGTACAGAATATACAGGAAATAATATTTTATCCATTATTTTGCTTTATCTAATCATCAAAATTACTATCAGAATTGCCAAAACCAAGTGATAAGCATCTTACAAACACTTACTAGAGACATGAGCCACCATAATCCCAAGAGGTCAAACAGATATTTTAGGACCTGAGCATCTTGACTCAACCTGTACAGAATAGGTATCTCATATTTCAGTAACCTGTAAAAAGGTATATAAGCTATATAGCTATATTTTCTCTGATTTAGACCCAGGAGCTCTTATATTGCTTACACAGTGTTTCTCTGTGTAACCCAGGATAGCCTGGAACTATGTAGGCCAGGTTTGCCTTAAATGCGTGGTGATCCCCCTGCTTCGGTTTCCTGAGTGCTGGGTTTGAGGGTGTGAGCAGCTATGACTGGCTCTTCGTTTGAGGTTTTGCTTCATACTTTTTCAGTTGTGGAATTAAATGGATACAAGATTAAAATTCAATCAAGAGCTGGCAAATGATCCTTTAAATGATGCATATACAAGAATGCCTTTGAGTTCTCATTCTACTCCTGTCTCAAGCACCAAGCATCTCTGAAAGCTGCTTTTCATGAATATACATAAAATTAAGAAAAAACAGTCAATGGAAGAATAAAAAGAGTAAGAGGATTTGCTGTGGATGAAAGATTTTAATAAGACTTAAAATGCAGAATTAACTTCAACAGCTGGAAGTTATATTGGGCTCACACCAAAGGAACGCTGCTGCTGCTGTTTGCAAACGTGATGGATGAGAGCAGCTTGCAATAGTGATGGATACAAATAAATATTTCATCACAAAAATGTGTTCTATTGTTGTATTTGTAAATTTCAAACAATTATAAGGGCTGCATGGCAGCACAGGCTGTTAATCACTTTCATCCGCATGTAGTCATTTTGTTCTCCTTTTCTCCTTCTGTGAAACTACTCCATTCACTGGGCTGTAGGGAATTGAAAACTGCTTTTCTGATGATAAAATAAAAACAGCTACCTTCTTTCAAACTAACAGAATTATGTACATCTTTTTAATTGCATTTGATCCTTAGAACTTGAAACAGTACAATAATCTGCTAACACTGAGCAATTCAATAATAAAATCCAGAAGAAATAGCAGAAAAGGAAATACACCCTTTTTAAAGATGCATTCCAGCTTGTTTCAATAATTCATAATATATATGACCTCATAAATGCACAAAGAAGTACAATATAGCCCACAGAAATGAACAGAGATGGAAATATTGATACTATAATATTTTTAATAAACTCACTAACAAGGTGTGCCCTCCAAACAAACAAAACTCCTCATAATACAGCAGTGTCCTATGTTTTTATCATCAAGCCATCAAGGAACTAAAGTCTAGACTGTGAGGTTCAATTCTCAGTAAAACCACAGCAGGAAGAATAATCAGCAGGCAGTTAAAGAAAAGGATGGAGAGAGCCTAGAGTCAGACTCTAAGTCTACTCAGCAGGAATCTTTTGATATCTGGGCACACAGACAGAAGGATATGAAAAGAGCAAAATCTTTGAAGACACACAAAGATGTCTCTTGTCTTTTTCCTATCCCACACAAATGAATGAAAAGTAAAAACAAACAAACAAAATAAAAAACCCCAAAACTACAAAAACAAAAACAAGAAATAGAAATTTGACCTCACATAAAAACTGGGCAAAATTTCTTGGCAGTCACATTATGATGTGGGATTTCCCTCTATATGCTTGAACACAATTGGTTAATTAATAAAGAAACTGCCTTGGGCCTATAGCAGAGCTATAGGGGAACAGGGCTAGGTGGGGAAAACTAAGCTGATTGCTGGGAGAAAGGAGGCAGAGTCAGAGAGAAGCCATGGAGCCGCTGGAGACAAACACTGGGAACTTTACCCCGTAAGCCACAGCCACGTGGCAATATACAGATTAATAGATATGGGTTAAATTAATATAAGAATTAGCCAATAAGAAGCTAGAGCTAATGGGCCAAGCAGTGATTTAATTAATACAGTTTTTGTGTGATTACTTCAGGTCTAAGCTAGCCGGGTGGCCGGTAACCAACCAGCGACCTCCCTCCAACAGCATTATTTATAGAGTTGCTAAGGGCAGTGAAACTCAGTCTCGGGTATTAGAAGATGCCAGAGGTCTTGGCTATATATTCAGATCCAAGACCCATGCAGGAGACCCTGTGGCTCAGGCACAATGGAAGTGGGTGAACTGCAAACCAACCTGTGGCAAGGAGTGCCTTGGCTACAGCCATTAAGCCTCCATTAGCCATCCCCTGTATTCCTACAGCTCCCAGTCCTGCTATTTAGGGAGAAGTGCTGCCATCTCTATTAACCTAGCCCAGCTGCCCAGGGACATGAACTCTTTGAGAACTTAGAGCTCAATGAAAAAGGAATACAAGGATCTAGAGTAGACACGTAGAGAAAGAGAGAGAGAGAGAGAGAGAGAGAGAGAGAGAGAGAGAGAGAGAGAGAGAGAGAGAAATGAGGGAAGAAAACATGTGGGATGGGGTGGGCGTGAAAGGAAAAAATAACCTTAAAAAAGGGGGTAGAAACAAGAAAAATACTGCCTCCAAGTCAATGACATTCATGACTGGAAATGTAACTAAAACCCACAGGACTTCAAGAAGACCTAAAACCATTCACATACAAGGCCTCTTGAAAGAAATGTGAAAAGCTAAGAAAATGAGTCACAAGCCAAAGTGTGAAAAATTAGATCAAAACAAGAAATTACTTAATCACTAAAGATCCACTAAAGGGCAAGGAAGACAAAAATGAAGAGAACAAAAGCAAATTAAAACTAAGAACTAATTACAAACAATTAAAAAATGAAGCAAAATTGTTGCGCTGCTGGGGATAAATCCAGAGCCTCGCTTACAGTGGTTAAGCACTATGACACAACCTAGGTGCCTAAAAGTTTAATTATACATGTACACCTTCTCTGCAAGAGGACTACAGAGCTAATGAAAAGCAAGCTTTCCTGAACTAGAAGAAGCGTTAAACATGCAGACAGTGCACATTGGAACACACTGCTCAAGAGTTGAAAGGCCCTGAGAAAGAAACGTTCTACAGCATCATCTGGTGGAAAAAATATCACCCTGTCCTTAGATTTCTATACAGAAACATCATACTTGGACAAAGATGAAACTTAAGGCTACTATGATCAATGTAGTAAGCTAGATGCGGAAACTAAATGATTGATCAAGTGAAAAAATGTTCTAGGCTATTAGAGATAGGAATGGTGGAGAAGGGGATAAGGCAAAAATTGAGTACCAAAACAGAGAGTCAAGAAATTAATTTGAGTTTCCTATAGTCTAGGGAGGGCAACTTTTGGCACAACAAGTGAGATATAATACAAAACAACAGAACAAGCTTCAATATCCAAAGACATAAAAATAGTCTGAAATATGGAAGATCATATTGCCTTGAGTTGATCAATACACACTGAAAACATGTCCTGAAGTATCATATATCCAATACAGATGTATAGATATTGCTACCTTCTAATAAACAAAGTACATGATAAGTATTTAAGCGTCCCTTAGTAGGTGGCTGGAGATGGCTCAGAGGTTAAGATTATTTGCTGCTTTTGCAGAGAATTTAATATCTAAAACTCACATCACAATGACCTGTAGCTTCTTACTTCCAAGGTGTCTCTCCCTCTCCCTCCCTCTCTCTCTCCCCTCTCTCTCTCCCTCCCTCATGCACACACACATACACAAACACACTCACAGATACACACACAGAGACCCACATAGATGATAGACAGAGGGACGGATGGACAGACAGACAGACAGACGGACGGACGGACAAATAAAAAGACAGGGAAAAAAGGACCTTTTGGGAAGCCAAGAATATAGCTTACTGAAAGAATGCCTATTTAGTATGCATGAGGCTTCAATTTTGGCCCAATGTATAGGCACACACACAAAAATCTCTTAAGATCTTAGGAAACAAAAATGCAACTAAACTGCTCTTCAGCTTAAAAGAAAAAGTATATTAAAGCTCATAAAATTTCATTCCCATAGTTTCTTAAAAACACTACGAGAAAACAAAAACAAATCTCCGTAGAACAAAAACGATGTATGTCTCATTCTTCACCTTTTATTTTACAAACTTTCTCCTCCTCCCTCGTGCTCATAGCCACAGCACTCTGCAGTCCACACGCTCATCTCTCCACAGGCTCTCCTTACTCACTCAGCACCACCCTCCTGCTGTCCCTGCCTCATCACCCCAGCCCTTCACCACAACTCTGCCCAAGCAGTGTCCTCGAGCTTCCCTGCTGCCCCTCTTCTGGGTTGGGCTTCTTTTCTCTAAGTATCACATGAGGTAAATGTATGTAAGCCTAGCAATTTCAACAGGCTGAAAACAGGCAACAACGTAGGCTGTAACTGTAGAAAAAGAAAAATAGGTGTCACATTAATAAGGAAAGAAACATTTACCATTTCTTTAATCCAACAACATGGTACAGAAATTTAAAAAATGAATGAGCTAGGATTAAATAAAGCAGAGCAAATACGTTAATCTGGAAACAGTGGTTCTACATGTACATCAAAACTATAAAAACCAAGCACATCTGTAAACCACAAAGAAACATCATGAAAACTCCAGATATGATACACAAGCCAGATATTACTCCATAATAAAGCAAAAAACATGAATTGATGCTAAAATAAAAATACTGAAAACCCCTGAGAGTTGGATTTTATTTTGCTTTTTACAACTTTAGGTCTAAAAGGAAAGAAACATTGATTGGAGAGATTTTACTTGATTGAACTAATTATTTGGAAGAAAAATGAAAATTTTTTTAGTGTCATGAGGATATGAAAACAGGTCATTTAAAAGATACAATCCCGAAAAGCAAAAAAAAAAAAAGGAACACCTAAAACAATAGTGACCCCAATTGATCATCCAGGTCTAACAAGGGCATCCATGTATGTGCTCAAAATGATCTCAACATGTAACAAGTACACATAACAAGAGAATTGGAGAAACAGTGGGGTATATGGTACCAGAGCCTCCTGTATTCATGACTCACCAAAATACAGAAATCAGACAAAACCCTGAAAAGCAAATTGGATACAAAGATTCACTAAGAACACTAAGAGTACACACCAGAACATAGGTACAGGTGCTCGGACATGAATCATAAAGAAAATGATCTTGGGTGAAAGACATATCACTTTAACATGTGAATAGGACACTATGAACATGCACCAGTCAAGCAGTGTCATCAACCATCACTGGACAAGGTGTGCAAGTGGAGAAAGCAGTAGCACTCAACTTTACCCACACACAGGAACTGATTCGGGGTTATCAAAATATAAATAAGAAAATTAAATACAACATTCTAGAACAAGGCTTAGAAGAAATTCTTTCTAATTGATAAAAATATTTTAAGAAATTTCAATTTGTGCTCTCTTCAGCAGCACATATACTAAAATCGAAACAACAGAGATTAGTATTACTCTTGAGGAAAGATGACACACAAATCTGTGAAGCATTCTATATTTTTAGGGTTGAAAAAGCCTTCAACAAAATACAACATTACTTCATGATAAAGGTCTTAGAGAGATCAGGGATGCAAGGAACATACCTAAAAATAATAAAGGCAATATACAACAAGACAACACCCAACATCAATCTAAATGGAAAGAAACTCTAAACAATCCTACTGAAATCAGGAACAAGAAAAGGTTGTTCACTCTCTCCATATATATTCAATATAGTACTTGAGGTTCTAGTTAGAGCAATAAGAAAACAAAAGGAGATCAAGAGGATAAATGACAGAAAAGAAGTCAAACTTTCACTATTCACTGATGACATGATAGTTTACATAAGTAGCTCCAAAAATTCTACCACGGAACCTCTATAACTCATAAACACCTTCAGTAATGCAGCACATTTTAATACAATATAAGATAAAACAAATCAGTAGCCCTCCTTTATACAAATGATAAATGGGCTGAGAAAGAAATCAGAGAAACATCACCCTTCACAATAGCCACAAATAACATGAAATATCTTGGAATAACTCTAAACAAACAAGTGGAAGACCTGAATGACAAGGACTTTTAAGTCTTTGAAGAAAAAAATTGAAGAAGAAACCAGAAATTTGAAGATCTCCTATGCTCTTGGGTAGGCAGAATTAACATAGTAAAAATGGCAATCTTAACCAAAAGCAATCTACAGATTCAATGCAATGCCCAGCAAAATTCTTCACAGACCTTGAAGGAAAAATACTCAACTTCATATAGAAAAGCAAAAAACAGAGGATATCCAAAACAATCCTATACAATAAAGGAATTTCTGTAGGCATCACAATCCCTGACTTCAAACTCTACTACAGAGCTACTGCACTGAAAACAGCCTGTTATTGGCATAAAAACAGACAGCAGAACCAATAGAAACAAACCAAAGACTCGAATATCAATCCACACACCTACAAACACCTGATTTTTGATAAAGAAGCAAAAAATATAAAATGGAAAAAAGAAAGCATATTCAACAAATGGGGCTGGAATAACTGAATATCAACATGTAGAAGAATGAAAATAGACCCATATCTATCGCCATGCACAAAACTCAAGTCCAACTGGATCAAAGACCTCAACATAAAGCCAGCCACACTGAACCTCACAGAAGAGAAAGTGAGAAGTACACTTGAATGTATTGGCACAGGAGACCACTTCCTAAATAGAACCCCAGTAGCAACAACACTGAGAGCAGCAATTAATAAATGGGACCTCCTGAAACTGAGAAGCTTACATAAAGCAAAGGACATGTCAACAAGACAAAACGACAGCCTACAGAATGGAAAAATACCTTCACCAACCCCACAACAGACAGAGTGCTGATCTCCAAAATATAGAAAGAATTCAAGAAATTGGTCATCAAAGGAAGAAATAATCCAATAAAAATGGGGTACAGACCTACACCAAGAACTCTCAACAAATGAATCTGAAATGGCTGAAAGACACTTAAAGAAATACTTAATATTCTTAGCCATCAGAGAAATGCAAATCAAAACAACTCTGAGATTCCATCTTATATCTGTAAGAATGACCAAGATCAAAATCACTGATGACAGCTTATGCTGGAGAGGTTGTGGGGTAAAGAGACCAGTACTGCATTGCTGGTCAGAGTGCAAGCTGGTACAGCTGCTTTGGAAATCAGTATGGTGATTTCTCAGAAAATTAGTAAACAACCGACCTCAAGACCCAGCAATACCACTTTTGGGTATATATCCAAAGGATGCTCAATCGTGCCACAAGGACATGTGCTCAACTATGTTCATAGAAGCATCATTGTTTGTCATAGACAGAACCTGGAAACAGCCTAAATGCCCCTCAACCAAAGAATGGATAAAGAAGATGTGGTACATTTACACAATGGAGTACTACACAGCAGAAAAAAATAATGACATCTTGAAATTTGCAGGCAAATGAAAGGATCTAGAAAACATCATATTGGGTGATGTAAACCAGACCCAGATAGACAAATAAAATATGTACTAACTCATAAGAGGCTTCTAGACATAAAGCAAAGACAAACCAGCCTGCAAATCACAACCACAGAGAACCTATACAACAAAGAACACCCTAAGAGACATACATGGATCTAATGTATGTGGGAAGTACAAAAAGACAAGAACTCCTAAGTAAATTGGGATCTTGGGAGAAGGTAGAAGGTAATGGGTGAGGGAGGGAGGAGAGTACAGAAAAATATATAGCTCAATAAAAACAACAAAGAAACGAAAAATGGAAGAAAAAAGAAATTTCATATTTTTAAAAAAGTGAAATAATGCTGGTTATGTACTAAGCAAGAAAACTTGGCCTTGCTTTCCCCAGAACTTTAAATGACAAAAATTCTCCTGGTATTACTGGGCTTGGGTTAGCAAATAAAAGCTGTTCATATTTAAGACTAGCAGCATAATATTTTATATGCATATATACTGTGAAAGCTTCCTATAATGAACTAAATTACCATATTCATCACCTCACATATGTAAATACTATTTCCAATAAAAATTATTCAAAATTCTCATTGAACATAAGTAACATAAGGAGCCAGAAGCACGAAGAGCACATGAACGGTCCCTGTATACATGATTCAAGAAGGGATGACCCACCCTATGGAGATGGAGTCACAGAGAGGAATGCCAGTGGGTAAAAACTGGGTGATGGCCATACCCACCTCTTGAATGGAATGACTGTTGATGTACTTATACAATTTATAAACACTTATCAATTAGCATACTTAACCACATCAACTCGCATAAACAAATATTGCCTCAAACTTTAACAAAAAATAAAGCACATACAAACCCCATAGTCCCTATGAATGTGGTTTGGACATTTTTAGCCCACAAATTCTATCAGGTGAGAATAAAGACTATTTATAGTCAAAGATAACTAAATTAGACTAACTATCATAATTAAAGTCTATAGATTGACTACACCTAAGACACTAACACAAAAAGACATATTAAATAGTAACACTGAAAAATATGATAAAAAACTATAAATTTAACACTGATACTATGTATTTTATCCTCTAGAAGTCTTTTACATACTCAACTACATTAATTAAAAAGAAAACAAACAGAACAAAATCTTGTAAAAATAAAACAATAAACAAAGTCATGGAACTGCAGGAATTCATTCTTAAGAATAAATATTTGATTCACAAACAATTTAGAAAATATCCAAGTGACCATATTGTAGGCTATGTCCTTCCAACTGCAGTTCTGTGAGAATACTCAATTGAGACTCTTTTTTTCAAGATACTACAGCATGAGCATGCATGCACTCTCTCTCTCTCTCCATACAAACTCACAGACACACACACAGGCACACGCACAGTGTTCTGCGGCTTTAGAAAGGCATCTGTGATTTGATAATGTCTGGTAATGGGCAGATGTAAAAACCCTGTTTCATTATTAGGTGCATAATATTTTTCTCCATCCAATTTTAGAACAATGTCATCAGTATTCAGGCTACCAAGAAAAGTGTAAACATTCTTTTGGCATATAAATATTAAGCTCTGTTGAATTGAAGCACATTTAATGCCTGTCTGGAGATGATGCAGGGTTTTGAATAAGGACCTGAGCTCCTCAGGCCATGAAAAATTTCCTCACTGGACAAGGGGAACACTATACAAATACATGTAAAAAAAAAAATCTCAGGTAGATCTTTTACTTCAAGGTCTTAAAGTTCTTGTCAAATAGATCTTTTACTTCCCTGGTTAGTGTTACCCCAAGACACTTTATGCTATTTGTGGCTATCGTGAAAGGTGATATTTCTCTGATTTCCCTCACTGTTTCTTTATCCTTTGTGTATAGAAGGGCTACTGATTGTTTTGAGTTGATCTTGTATCCTGCCACATCACTGAAGGTATTCATCAGCTGTAGGAGTTCTTTGGTAGAGTTTTGGGGGTCACTTATGTACACTATCATATCATCTGCAAATAATGAAAGTTTGACTTCTTCCTTTCCAATCGAATCCCGAAGATCTCCTTATTCTGTCTTATAGCTATTGCTAGAACTTCAAGCACTATATTAAAGAGATATGGGGAGAGTGGACAGCCCTATCTTGTTCCTGATTTCAGTGGAATCGCTTTGAGTTTCTCTCCATTTAATTTGATGGTAGCTGTCAGTTTGCTGTATATTGCTTTTATTATATTTAGATATGAACCTTGTATCCCTAATCTTTCCAAGAGCTTTATCATAAAGGGGTGTTGAATTTTGTTAAATGCTTTTTCAGCATCTAATAAAATGATCATATGGTTTTTTTCTTTCAGTTTATTTATATGATGGATTACATTGATAGATTTCCGTATGTTGAACCAGCCCTGCATCTCTGGAATGAAGCCTACTTGATCATAATGGATGATTTTTTTTTGATGTGCCCTCTTTTAAGGAAGCAGCGGGAGGGAAGAGGGGGGTAGCGGGAGGGGACTGGGAGAAGGGGAGGAAATGTAAATTTTTTTTTGAATGGAAAAAAATAAAAGAATATGGAAAAAAGAAAAAAATATATATTCTACCCTCCAAAAAAATCTCAGAATATGTAATCATAGAAAATATTTCACTACTTATGAAGATTATACAAAGATTTTATAGATCTTTGTCTTTCTTATGCCTGAAATTCTGTTCATAAGTCGAAGCAAAGGAGGCCTGGGGATACACATGCATATTCAGAGTGTATTGTCAAACTCTTAGAAATCTAAAAATGCTGTCTAGAAAAAAAAATCAATAACAATATCCTAACAATTATTGAAACAGGAAAAAAGAATTATTTCACACATTCCGCCAATGAATTTACTGCAACTAGGACACATGTCTTCACAAACAGCTCTGAGTTTCATGGTTGCAAAAAGTTGCACACTTAAAATACCCTGATTTTATTTTATTCACAAAAGCAATTTTCCCTACTTAATATTATGTATAGAGCCTATAATTTCTTCATCTGATAAATTTTATATTGTAGATTTGATCAACATTTTGTGAAGCTGAAAATATTCAATAGCTTATGCTCTCCAAACAGTGTCCATCAAAGGATGCCACTAAAGCACCAACAAGATAATTAGGAGGGATGGAAACTGAATCTCAAGATTTACATGGCCACAGTTGGCTGATTGCTACCATTGTCCAAACAGGCAATACCAGGAAAGTTATGGCTGCAAGCTTAGCTTTATCATTGCTCATCTTTCTGGAACTCACCTGTGATCCCACTGACTGGATCCTAACTATGACCCACCAGCAATGTGAAGCAAACCAACAAATCACCAAGAGAAGCATAGGACTATCAATCACAAAGTCTTTAAAACACACACACACACACACACACACACACACACACACACACACACACAATTTCCAAGAGTTGTTCCTAGTAACAATCATTTAAGGTTTTTAATTCATTTTCTCATCTAATGTTAACATCTTTGTACAAGTTATAAAGTGTTTTTGAATCATTCCTAATAAAACTAGTTACATCATTTAGCCTTGGAACTGGAACATCAGCACTGAATTTTTCTTCTCCTTTAAGGTTTTCAGCATACCATCTCCTTCTTGTCATAACTTAGTTCCTAGTCCCTCAAGACTCTCCTTCCTACCCAGAATTGCTGTGGAGAATCATTTCTGCATCTCCTTCTGTATTCTCACTTTACTTTGTTTTTCTTTTATCTGGCTTTCCTTGAAGCTAATTCTTATTTCTCATATCCTCTCTTTCCTCTTGCACCAATGACACATTATCCTGTGAAAGAAAATCTGAAGCTTGGTTTCTTCGTTTAACAGCTCTACAAGATTAAAGAACCGTTGGAAACAGGTTTAATAAACCTCAGAATTTCCCTTTGTCCTGTTTCTGCAGTCTAGTATACATTCATCTGATGAAGAAGCAGGATGAAGATGATGATGGATGAAGGACATATATGAAGATAAGAACTTCAAGGCCAAGTGTCAAGATACGTAGGACCTAGCCCTTTTGGTTCACATTTATAAATAGTGAAAAGCCTAAAAACTGTTATGATAAGTAGAATCAAGTACACTGTGAGGTGAAGACAAAGGAAAGTGCATTATAATAAAGCCTAGATAGCTGGTCCAATATTATGAATATGCACTACGTATTTTAAGTTATTCAGAAAAGAGAATGGTATTCACTGAGTATATTAAGGTATATAAGTATCGGGCATTTTTATGAAATGTCATTACACACAAGAAGCTATTTATCCATTTGAAATATATGCATAAAAATTCCACAAGAAATTCATAAGATAATTCAAGAAAAGCACAACTTAGAACCCAATTTATAGCATGAACTGTTAGGATGGTTTTTAGGTATGAGAATACTTGAAGAAGATAGTCTGCAAAGTTTAAAGCCAAGGACAGGAAATGCAGGACTCCAATTATTGGTCAAAAGAAGAGTCCTGTCTCTAGCCCTGGGATGAAATAGTGACTTTCTGGGAAGCCATTCACTGCACTATGTTAGCCTTGGTCCTGAAGCCTGAAACTTTATAGGATTACTATTATTAACAGGACAATCATTATTATTACTATGAAGTTGCGGATTTCATGTAACATTGTTCCCTCCGGTAGGAGACAATCTAAAATGGCCTGCCAATCACCTGGAAAGGAAAGCTATCTGGTACACAAACTTTAGAAACAGAATCAAACCTGCCTAAACTGTACTTGGAACAGTAGTCCCTTTGGCCATTGTTCACTCTCATTCTTTGGGAATGCAGTACTTTACTCTGCGATAACCGTACCTATATTTACATTATAGTCTCTGGGTCTTCTCTGAATTCTTTCAGTAGAAATCACAAAAACAGAGGAATTAAGATGAGGCTAGAGCAAGATCTCTGTGACATCGATTACTGCCACTTCTGAAAATACTGAAAAGGGAAAGATGACTGTTGGCCTGGAGTCATCCAGACGAACTTATGAAAATGAGCTGGGCTCTGTTGGGAAAAGAGTCAGTCCATTAAAGCAAGATAATAGATTTGCAAACTGAATAAGTATGTAAGGGAAAGCAGAGATAATGGCTGGAGTGTAGTGGGTAGAGCACGTGTGAAGGGGTATCTAGGAAAGCAGCGAAAACACACAAGGGACAGAAAAGTGAGGGGGTGTCAGTCAGCTTGGGTGAGAAACTCAGTATCAGGAAAATGAAATTAAATGTGATGAAAGTAATACAGTAGATCCTGCAAAAGATGTCAAATGGTACAGGCAGTCTATTCAAGTTAGCTTTCTGTTGGTGTGATAAAGACCATGACCAAAAGCAACACGGGGATGAGAGGAGGGTTTAATTGATTACAGGTTTCAGCCTCCAATCAAAGGAAGCCAAGACAGGAACCTGGAGTTGGTAACTGAAGCAGAGACCACCAAGGAACACTTGCTCAACTAACTCACATTCAGCTTCTGAGCACACTGGGTTGGGCCTTCCAACATCAATTAGCAATTAAGTTAAAATACCCTACAGACATGCCCTCAGGCCAATCCAATGGGAAATTCCTCAGTTGAGAGTCCTTCTTCCCAGGTGTGTCTAGGTTAGTGTGAAGTTGATCAGAACTATTATATAATATAACAGATGAACTGCTGCAGAAAGGACACCGCATGGGAGAGAGCATGTTATGAGACTGACAGTAGTGAAGTGCGGCAGCAAAGATGCACACAGTAGGGAAGGAAGGACATGCAAAGAATGAAAACACAGTTAGTTTGAAGGCATATCAAGAAAGAGGCAAAGGGAAAGAGAAAGCCTCAAAGAGAGGCAGTTTCTAGCAGTAAAGGTAGAATGAAAGACGGGTGGTATATTTGATCACAACATCTAAAACATAGAATCCCATCTATTAACACATCTTTGCTGGGCATCTGGCTTAATCCATGCATGTCAGATGAGGCCCTTCAGCATCTTTCAAGGGAAGATGCTGAGGTATACCTTACTAATAAAAAGTATAACTATACAAGGCCTAGAAATACATTTTTAAAATAATGTCTCTTTTATGGGGAAACACTGTAGGGTATCTTGTATTTGCCTTCAAACAATCCAGTGGGAAAGAGTATATTTGCGGCAATAATAACTCCAGTTAGCGGCTAAAGATGGATGGAGCACAGGTACAGGTGAGAATGAAAACTCCCTCGGCACATTTGTCCATTTAAAGAAACCTAAGGACTTACCCAGACATACTGTTTAAAGAAAAATGCTGTAAGATATGAGAAAAACATTTGTAATTTTCACAAAAAGGAAAATTTTAACAGCCATTTTTACATATAAATACACAAGAATATATTAAAAAAAACTGATAAAAACCCTATTGTTCAACATTGCCTTTCCATAATGCTATAAACTTTAACTGAAGTCAAGAAGAAATAATAAATGGGCAACAATTACTCACATGCTAAGATTTTTAAGTTAAGATTAGTATCAGTAAGATATACAGACAGTATGCACTGTGTTATACTCAACCAAACACTATACATCTTACATATGTTAATACTTTAGGGAAAACTGACAGTATCAGCAGCTACTAATAAGTCTCTAGCTATTAGCTAAAACATTTTACCTTTTATAACTGCACCCTGATTAAAAATGTTACATACAATTGTCTTCATGAAAGTCTGACATTCACCTTAAAGTGTGGATTCAGGATTCTCTTTTATGTAAATGATTAACTGAGATACTGAGATAATCTGAAGGATTTGCTTTGTATAACTCTCTTTTAGATGAACATTTTAATGCTAAACACATTGGATCCCAAGCACTGCAATTTTAAACATGACTGAATGCAACACCTGACAGTATTTCACCTCTTGAAAAAGAACGGTGAATCATACAAGTTGACAGAAGGGTTGACAAATACACCTTTTGCCTACTCAGATTTGGTCAGTGCCTAAAACCAATGAATGAGGACTAAATCACTAGAATTCCTTTTATACTGAATTACTAACTTTTCAAATAACGATACATTGTATACGTACATGAGAACTTCAAAGAATAAAATATAAAGAGACATGCTTCTACTAAAATGGAACTAAAAAGGTCCATTCAAACTGCAATTGGCATCCTAAAATCGTTTCAGCTGGCTTCCTATTTTGTCGTGAAATACTGGGAGCTTGCCTGTGCAGCCTAGATGAGTACTGGGATACCGTGCAGCTATAACTCCTTAGATGCTACAATTTACAACTCTTTTTGCAGATCTGTAAATCATTGCAAGCGCCATGTATATTTTCCAATAGAACATATAAGGATGGCCTTGAAGCTGTTTTTCATGTAAAACTCTGGTGTATTTATAATAAATACTCATTTAATTAGTTTTAAAAAATCTAGAGGAAATTATTTACTAAAGGCCTAACAGTTTTATTTGGAGAAGATTCTTATAAATTAGGGCTGAGTCTCAGATCTGCCATGTATCCTCGGTGTTGCTGTGTGACATGGAGCCAGGCATTATCTTCTCTTAACCTCAATTTCCTCGTCTGTCCCATGAGACTCTTGAGATCACCTACTCCTCAGTCTAAGAGTTAAATGAGCCAGTCTACAGAATGATTTCAGAGCCAAATGTCACATGGAACACATTATAAATTCCTGGCCATCTGTAACATTGTATCATCACAGCCAAGATCCTCAAAGAATACAAGATACTAAGATTGCTGCTTCTACAAAAATGTGATGTATGAATTTCTCAAGGCTTTCCTTAGTAAATAATAGTAGACCTGCAATTTTGGACACACAATCTCTCCGAGTCTTTATCAATGAAAACAGTAACACTGACGTGAACGCTGAGAATTACAGCAGCTCGACCTTGGGATTTAATTAGGGATGTGAGGAATAGTGTGCACAAGTAATGACTTTAAGCAACTTCAGAAACACTACATATGACTTGTAAATACATGCAAAGAGGCTTTCTTCTTTCTATGACTTGACCAATAAATACATATTTGCATTATTCACTGTTGTCTTAGTTACTGTTCTATTGATGTGAAGAGACTCCATGAGTAAGGCAGTTCTTATAAAGAAAACATTTAAGTGGAGGCTTGCTTACAGTCTTAGAAGGTTAGTTCATTATGGTCATAGTGGGGAGCATGCCAGGAGGCATGGTGCTGGACAAATAGCTGAGAGCTTTACATTCTGATGTAGGCAGCAGGAAGAGAACAAAGGCACTTGAACCCTCGAAACCCACCCCCAGGCACACACCTCCTCCAACAAGACACACCTCTTAATCCTTCCAAATAGTTAACCAAACTGAGGACTAAGCATGCAAATATATAAGCCTATGGGAGCACTCTCATTCAAACCACTCAAACTCTATTATGCCTCTTGCTTCTCAGATACACCAAAACTTGCTGCCATTTACAAGCCTTTGCTCCCATGAATTCATGGCACGGGTTATGGGAGGTAAGGGAGGTCTTGTTTTCCAGATATGTCTGGCTAGATTCCTCCACTGTGAAGACTAACTTAAATGTGATCTTTTCAGAAGGCATACCCTGATCACCTTTGTATTTTACCTAACCTTACTTCCTCTACATATGCTCCTACGGCTTCTTTGTGTTTGTTTGTTTGCTTTTTTCAAGATAGCTTCTTCATGTACCCCTAGCTGTCCTGGAACTCATTCTGTAAATCTGGCCAGTTTCGAACTCACAAGGATCCATCCACCTCTGCCTCCCAAGTGCAGGGATTAAAGGTATGTATCACCATGACCCGGCTTCTATAGCTCTCCATCTTCTCCCTTTCCCATCAATAAACAAAAGGTTCTATGAAAGTATCTCAGCTATTAAAGTATACCTAATACTAGCTATTTCTACTCAGATTAAGGCAGTGATAGTAAATATTCTTTACTAGTCTTAAATAATAATAAGGCTCTCTGAACTTAGAACAAAAGCTTTACTCAAATGATTATTTTTTATCAAGAATATACCACATTAACGTACTTCAACAATGCTGAGTGGCTCCTGTGGGGTAATGGACTGATGAAGAGCCAGTTGTGTGACTGTACAAGCTATGGAAACAGCAAGGCTCACCAGCCACATGAGCATGCTTAACAACTTTCCTCTAGCTGCCAAGGGGCAAGTGATCATTTGCAATTGTATTTATCTAAAATCAGTTCAAAGTCTCTAAGCAGTGACTACAAGTTTATACCTTTCCCTACTGAAAAGGGAAATATTTCTGTTTGTGCTTGAGTTAAACTATTCCTATTATATCTCAGATAAAAGTTATCAGCAGAATCATACATGAATCCCTATCAATACGTTTACCAGTCCATGCTGAGCATCCAGTTTTTTTTTTTTTTTTCCTTTTTACCCTAGCTGTACACGTAATACAAGGAAACTTGTTAACATACACCTAAACCGCAAGTATAACAGAGTTCTGTGGACTTTTTTGGGACTGATTTCATTTTCAGTAGATAAAGTAAGCTTCACTTCCTTAAAAACAATCTCTAAACACTCATTTGCCCACAGTATTATTGCCTCATGAATTAGCCAAAATGAGGCAGTTACAGATTTATTCCTTTTAAACCTGTTAGAAGAAAGACATCACTGAAACACCTTATAGCCAAGCGTCAGTGTTGATTGGCTTTCCACGTACAAAAGAAACAACCTGAGGAGCAGTAGAGGAATGAGCCAGGAGGGATGCTATGCATGTACACATGACACGTAAGGGAGGGAGGGATTCTCCTGAGCAGAGAGAAGGCATGGCAGCCACAGTGACACAGCTCATCTCATCTAAAAGGGCACAATCTTCTAATGTATCTGCTCAAAGGATTCTGAAATTTCTCACATTTGATGAGTCTTGAAAGATGAGGATTTTCCAAGTAAAACAAAATTAAAGTAATATTTTTTAATAAAGAGGCACTTTTAATAAAAAGAGATACTGAATAAAATATATACTTTATATAATCTTAACTGTTTGCATTTCTCATCCTCAACACATGCGAAATGAAACTGGACAGAGATCCAATAAACATACTGCAAGAAACAAACATCACCTGTCAGGGTCTGAATTAGACTGGAGATGTTTGTGACTTACCTCCATCCCTTCACTGAAAACATAAACGCAGCCTCTGCATGGCATCAGTCAGTGTCGCTCACCCTTGTCAAACTGTTAGTAGCTTGGAAGGATTAAATAAAAAAAACTCTCCCATGCCCAATCTTCAATGATAAAACGTCATTATTGAATCATCATTATTATCAATCAAGTGTGATGTAACCACAAAATACAACACGGCAGAAGTAAAACTGCACAGATTTGCCTCTAAACTTGTTAAGGATTACCATTAAATTCCACTTTCCTCTGACAGCAGTGATTTAGTTGATAGCTAAAAATGCATGAAAATAAACCATGTGCTCTATCTTCTTTCTTCTGTGCACCCTTATTTATGATGCCATAACTCTATGTCCTGCGAGCAGTGATCGTGAATATTGTGGACAGCAACAAAGTCAACACTAGCCAATAAATGTGGGTCTTATCAGAGAATAACAAAGTTACTAGTGAGCCTTAGGGTCTAAGAAAACACATATAAATCCACTGGAGGACATCAGATAGGAATCTGTGTGTCTTCTATTTACCTTGGCTAATACATATATGTTAAATAGATAACTGAATAAGTCAGTATGTATAATTCATTCTAATGCCATTAACTAGATGTTCAAATTATTCTGATGAATGTCTTCAAGTAGAACCCTTGAGTAATATTTGAGACAAAAACAGACAAAGAGGACTTTTCAAAACCAAGTGAAAAATCCAAAAATATTTAATCTAAATAAGTAGTATAGAAGAAATTGACTTAAATTATTTGTCCTGCCTATATTATAGCACACACACACACACACATATAAAGTTATGTATGCTGGATCAACTCATTTCCTTAGAAAACCATTTTTGCAGACTAATATAATTTTGTAAAGATTTCTCCAAAGTAAAATTATATTTTAAATGGTTTGTATATGTTTGAACACTATGTAAAATCTTTAAAAAGCTGTAAGAGAATTGAAGATTTTTCCTAAGTAAGAACTCTCGTATGGTTTATTTATTCAGTATGGAATGAAAGTCACTTTAGAAATCAGGCTTTCTTCACCTACATTAAAAAAAAATTAATCACAATTATACATTTTAGAAATGAATACGTGAAAAACAATATTTAAAACACAGCATCATTTAAATTTATTCCAAATGAAACAAAGTACAGAGACAAAACCTAAAAAAAAAAAAAGTACAGTATCAAAATGCTCAAAAAAGAAATCAAAGCAAGTAAAATAAAAGGTACCATTTCAGTCTTGTATAGTTACTGAAGTTTTAGTAAACTGCAAATACATATTACCAATGAAATTTACATCTAAATTGACTATTCTCCTGAGCAAATCTCATTAGTGACATGAGGCTTACTGTAACAAATGTCCTGTGTACAAAATGAATTGTTCATAACTTCATCTTTCTGTTACCACAGAGACTTCAGTTTTTCTTATTCCCAAATGGTATTTCCTCTCAGGAGGTAAACTTTATGAACTCCTAAGCATTTCCAAAGTCTTACACATTTTCCTGAAGATTAATTTCAAATTCCTAACAATTTTACAATGATGGCAATTTTTAGAAGCTTTATATCAAAACTCAGTTTCCAAGAGTTTCTTTCTTTCTGTAATTAAAAGCGAATGTTCTTGGAACCCACAGAGAAAAGAATCTTCACTTGAAATGAAAAATGAATGTAAGGAATGGATGAATGGGAGGCCTGCCTTTTTCTGGAGAGAAATGGAGGAGAAATGGATTGTGGGGGGGGAGCATAGTGGAGGAGGGAGGAAGGGGACTGAAAGGGGAGGAAGGAGGGAGATTGCAGTAAAAATGCAAAAAATAGGGTAAAAGAAAATTACAAAAGACAAAACAAGAAAGGTGGAGGAAGATGCCCAGTGTGTGCCTCTTCCTGCTCCACCCCTTTCCTAAATACAAGCAGTGAGTGCCAATCATCTGCACAGCATTTTACCAGCACTGTGAAATTCATCTCTGAATACTGCCATATTTTCCAATTTTCCTTCTAAATGTTTAGGTGCCAAGCTAGCAGTCTTTATGTCTACATTCTGTTCTCTAGCTAGAGCAGTTTCCGCTCAGGTCTGTCCCCATGAGCTCCTTTTTCTACTGTATTCTTCTGTAAAGCTTCCTCATGTGTGGCCCGCACTGTTCATTCATCAACTCTTGCGTATGTTACCTGTTTTTATAATGTCACCTGTTTTATAATTAGGAAACATTTTTTCATAAAAAAGAAAGAAACGGGGTTGGTTACAAAATAAAGCCACAAAATAGAAGTCCTATCAGTTTTCATTGTTGATGTGATTTCTGTGTAAAGATTTCACAGTGAAGACAGT
Source organism: Ondatra zibethicus (assembly GCA_004026605.1). Lineage (NCBI taxonomy): Eukaryota > Metazoa > Chordata > Mammalia > Rodentia > Cricetidae > Ondatra > Ondatra zibethicus. The sequence goes on along the minus strand of PVIU01020992.1, from coordinate 4,237 downwards.
ATACCAAGAGACTGAAATTATATTTTAAATTTTAATGGGCTAGAAAAGAGTCCTAACTGAAAAATACCTTAGGCAAAGTAGGCAGATTTATTTACAAATTCCCTTTAAAAGTTTCACAGCTTTCTGCTGCAGCCTCTGGCCCTAACCAGCACAAACAACAGTTGTAAGGAAGAAGACTCTGTCAATTTTCCAATATAAAGATAATGGTAGAAAGAAGTTGGCGTGAATACCTCCCATTTAAAAATGCAATCCAAGGGGTACTGACTGAGCAAGCTTGCCTGCTAATCCCAAGCAAAGAGGACTGCTTCAAGTTCAAGGCTGGTCTGAACTACATAGTGACTTTCAGGCCACTCAGAAAATCTGATAAGATAATTAGATGATAGATAGATAGATAGATAGATAGATAGATAGATAGATAGATAGATAGATGATAGATAGATAGATAGATAGATAGATAGATAGATAGATAGATAGATAGATAGATAGAAAGAAACAAAGAACAATAATAGCCCAGATCATGTGCCCATCCTGGAGTCAATCATAGTAGCCAGGGAATGACATTCAGGTATACCTTAAAGAATTTACCATCTCAGTAGCCAGAACTAAATGACAATGAATGGTATTTTCTATGAGAGGTAAAGGGATAAAGAAAAATAAATAAGCAGGCTAAAGAACAAGTTCTTCCTCACAAAACAAGAAACTGTAACCAAAGGAAGAGAATGCTGGGTCAGCAAGAATAACATTGTTACACCACAGGGTAACAATAAGAATATTTGTGCCATTAGGTAATCTGACTTTAGAATATCCTAGTAACACATGTGGATCAGGACAGTTGTTTACTATTTCAATCAATAATCATTTTGAGAACTGAGGGAGGAAAGCAAATCTTGGCCTTTACTAAAAGCCTGCCATCGGCACTTAAGAAGAAGACAAAGAAAACACTGGCACCAAGCTCACAGTTTGTGATGACAGCAGCTTGGAGATCTAGGAGTCAATATAAACCCTTATAGAAGTTCTTCAGTAGCAATGGTACTAATGGAACAGAAAAAATGATGCACAAAACAACATGAAAATCACAACTCATTTGTAAGGTTATTCAGAAGACACTGGGTGTTAAATTCTGTTATATAACCATAACTGTTTTTACTCACATTTTCCAGGTTGTAGATTCAAATAAGCCTGCAAATTCCTTGATGTCTACTTCTAAAGCTTCAAAAGACAGAGGCTGACTTCCCTCTCTTTAAAGGTGGAGTCCACTTAGAGACTCATTTCTAACAAATATTATAATGCATGTAACTTCTGAAACTGGGCATGAAGGATGTTGGAGAACTTTTCTCCCAAGTCTCTTGCATCACTAACTCTAGGGAAAGGCAATCAAAGTGTTGGGAGGACATGTGAGCACCTCTACAGGGTGAAGAGATGCAGCGTGTGGGCAGTCACAACTAAGCCCTGAGTAAAGCCTTAATGATCAAGGCTGACGCCAACATATTGAGTGCATGTCACTTAGAGGCCACCAGACACAACCACCTGTGGTGAAATTCTCTTGATTCTTGATCCAGAGAAATTATAAGATTAGACAAAAAAAAAAAATCTACTGGACTACTGGAGTTTCTTTTGCTACTGAGATGTGTGGATTGATATCCAGGTCTTCGATATAGTTACATTGGTCTTCCTTCCTGTTTTTATTCTATTGTGGTCAGATTAAGATACATATATTTATTTAAAATTTCCTAAATTTGTTGAGAGTTGCTTTATGTCCCTACATGTGACATATTTAGAGAAATTTCCATGGGCTGCTGAGAAGAATGTATATTCTGCCTTTCCTCAGTGAAATATTCTATGCATTTTGGTCTATGATGTCATTTAACACTACTGATTTTCTTTCTGTTTATTTTTGTCTACATCACCTGACTGTGGTGAATATGGGGTGTTGAATTCACATACTATTACTGTATTGGATTTTCCATGGCTTAATGTATAGTAGTGTTTGCTTTATGAAACTGAGTGCACATAAGTTCTGCGTATATGCTTAGAATTTCAATAATGTCTTCCTGGTGGATGTGTCATTCGTCAGAATGAACTGACCTACATCTTTTATGATTAATTGAGCTAGAAGTCATTTTTGTGAGATATCAAATAGTAATGTCTGCTTGCTCCCAATAGTTTATGTAAATGTCGCAAAACATTTACAAATCTGTTCACATTGTAAATACTTTTTAAAATGCTACATTTCACTCTCTTTTTTGCTTGTTCTCTCTTCTCTCTATGCTCACAAACAGTTCATTTTTTCCCACTCAACCTTTTACAAGAAAAATACTGTGATGTAAGCTGCCCCTTGTTACATATAGACATAAATTTTCACATGCACACAACACTAACACATTCATAGAAATGTATCCTTTGGTGCCTTTGTTTTAGAAATGGTGAAAAAACTAAAAGGAATGTTTTTGTATCTTTTGCGTATTTTCCCATAAACAATATCTCACTGATAACCCTGTATAGAGGGTATATTTTAATTTTTTTTCAAAATGGCATGACATTCTATAACATAGATTTACTATATGTATGATACTATTCAATAACATATAGGCATTTCCTTGTTTTCCAATATTCTTCCTCTATTAAAAAGCTACAGTGAATGTCCTTTTATGTGCACATGTCTATACACACATGCAAATACATGCATATGTTTTTCCCATGTACTGAATCATATTACAATTAAGCCAGAGAATTATAGCAGCTGAGATTATAAAATGGAAGACTGGTTTTCATGTTAAAAGAAGTCCAAGAAAAAAAAAGAACAATTATTTGCACCTGCCAGCAGCTAGGAGATGAGCCTGTCTCCTACGCTCCATCAGGATTCACTTGTTCTCCCATGTCTGTCAGTGTAATCACAGGGAAATAACATCTTCCATTAACTTGCAATTGCACAATTAAGGTAAATTTATCATCCTTTCTTATGTTGAGATTCATTTGAATTACTTTTATTCTCTAAAATGCCTATTTCTATCTTCTGTGTGTGTGTGCGTGAGCGTGCGCAAGCACAGGCACACGTATGTGCACATGAGGTGTATGCATTTATTCCTTTGGGTATGTAAATATGTACAAATGTGTTCCTGTGTGTAGAAGGCAGAGGTCTATGTCTGGGATATTTATTGATCTCCCTCCATCTTAATTTTTGAGCCAGGGTTTCTGACTGCATTCAGAGCACACTGTGTGTGCTTCACAGTACATATAGGTTATATATTAACATTATATTATTTTGTCATGTATGGGACTATCTATCTAGTCTATATATCAACTTATATACTGTTAACAAATACATTTTAAGAAGTATGTATCTTTAAAAAAAATGTACAAAGAGGCCATGAATAGGGGTGGGATGGGAAGAGATGGAAGAAAAGAAAGGGACAAAATGTTGTACATACAGGATATACGTAAAAAATAAAAAAAAAAAAGTTATTTTGATCTAACTACACTGTCCTAGCAAGATGACTTGGCAGTAAGGGTGTTTGCCACCATGCCCGACAGTTTAAGTTTGATCCCAGAAATCCACACGGTGAAAGGAGTAAACTACTCTGGGTGTCCTCTGACCTCCACAGGTACTGCCATGTGCACATGTGCACACACACAAAAATAAAGCAATACAAAAATTGGCTAAGTGTAAGAGTCATATTTTTAAGCACTAAATGTTGTAAGAGCCAGCTAAAACAAATTGCATTAGTGGAATGAAGTACTCACAGAAACCTGAGTGCAGTTTAGTATACATGAACGAACCAGCATCCTGCATGAGGCAATTATACACCAGACAAAAAGTGTTTTCAGCAGATAATGGCAAAGGTGCTAAGCACACACTTCCACACATTACCTCTGCTATTCATAGAAAGAGACAACACAAGTTTTGCCTAAGAACAGACATTTCAAATGGAATTTGCTCAGGTTGTTATGATTCGAAGCTGTTCTATTGCTCAAATGTGGAAGATAAGACTGAGGTTGTGGGTTGTTTCTAGCATTCTCTGACCTACAATATTTTATTATATTTTTATTGCATTTCTGTCTCTCTTCATAAAACAGACTTCTTAATCCTAGAGGAATACTTACTTTAATATTATAAAATATTCTTTATATAATCTGGCTGCTTTTTGGCTTATAGGCTTTTCTGATCTTCCAAACAAGTCCCCAAGCTTGTGTATCAACCAAAGCCTAAGGTGAAGTTTTCTTTATAATGCAATAGGCA
>PVIU01020991.1:0-32630 GCA_004026605.1 Ondatra zibethicus | reverse complement strand
CAGCTGTTCTCACCTTTGATGAGCAGATCCTTTATAATAGGGGAAATGCTTGTTAATGGGAGAAATGAAGAGTCCTTTCCCAAGTAGTCCTGGGGCACATTCTCCATTAAATATGTCCAGACAGACAGTGACTGATAAATAATTGCTAGTCTACAGAAAACAAAGTATGGCCGCAGCCAAAGAGGTCATTCCCACACTCGCTGCTTCCTCCGACACTAACACACCTCAGGCTCAGGGAAGACCATGATTCAAAAAGTCCTCTGCAAGGGCTAGGGATGTGGTTCCTTGGTAGAGCCCTTGCCTAGCATGTACAAGGCTCTAGGATTCTCAAGACTGGAAGAGGGGGTTGCCAATCAAGTGAAACCAAAAGTGTATTGTGCCCTGGAGATGCTCACAGGCAGCTACCACAGGGCTTCTGACAGGGAGCCTGGAAAGAGGGACCATGTCCTCATAGAAGAAGGAGATGAGTTTTGGTCCATGTTTTGGCTTTGGTGTTTGTTTTCTCCCCCTAGATTCCAAACTATAAAAAATTGCTGTCTGAATCCTATTCCACATTCAACCAACCATGCATTAGGAAAGTATTGAGTGACTGGAGAGTAAAGGAGATTGCTACCAATACTGATGATCCAAGCACCAATATTGCTTCCAGTACTGATGACCAAGTTTCTGGGACCCACATGGTGGATGGGAGAACTGTCTTCTTCAAGCTGTCCTCTGACCTCCATATATGGATATGTGCATACACACACAGACACACAATAAAATGTAGTGGCATTTCATTGGTATTTTAATAAATAAAGTTTGCCTGAAGATCTGAGTGTAAAACAGCCTCACTGGTCAGCCTTACAGACCAGGTAATGGTAACACACATCTTTAATCCCAGTAGCCACACTAGTTTGCCATAGAAACTGGGCAGTGCATGCCTTTAATCATGGTGGTGCACGCCTTTAATCCCAGCCCTAGAGAGAATTATAAAATGGGAGGAAACAGCTCTCAATTACAGTCTCATTCTGAGATTCCTGTAGTCAGGATCATCATTTTAGACTGAGGTCGAGGTCAGAGTCAGTGGCTGACTATGTTGCTTTTCTGACCTTCAGGTTGAAACCGAATTTCTTTCTCTGAGTTTTAATTAATCGTGCTTCAGTAAAACTATAATAAACCATTTACAGTTTTTATTTATTTCTAATTTATCATACAAAAACATCGCAAACATGCACATAGGACAACACCCCACCCTGACACACACATACAAATTAACTAGACACAAAGACTATACAACTCAGTGAACTTCTCTGCAGTTAGAATAGCCATTTGGAACTGAAGCTGTGGAGCGTCACATTGGATTTTCCACCTTTACTATCAATTACGCTGTTATGCACTTACCTATCACCCAAATGCAAAATCCGTGGTGGAGTTACAAGCAGAGAATCATTAGCTTTATCTCTGCTTTCATGACTCATGCCCCTTCCCTGAACTCAGTCCTTCCTCATTCCTAATATTTAGCCCTTCTTGTTCTCCCTCTGCATGGTATACTGCACCCACAAGGACATTTGTTTACATATGTGTAAATTATTGACTGGAGTTCACATATGAGGGAAAACATCCAGTTTTTTCTAAGATTGTGTAACTTCACTTAATATTATATATTCTAAGGCCACCCATTTCTTACAAATTTTGTGATTGCATTTTTCTTTACATCTGAATAATATTTATATAGATAATGGAAATTTGGTTTATAATTTATAGATAGATAGATATTTTCCTGTTGATGGGCATCTAGGTTGGTTCTAATTCTTTGCTGTAGTTAATAGAGCAGCAATCAATGTAGTTAGATTGATGGTTGATGTCTCTATTAAATATGTACAGATTTCCTTCCTTTTCCCCTAAGTAATACAGTATACCAGCTATTTACATGGTCCGTAGGTATTATAAATAGTCTGGGATGATTTAAATTTTATGAGAGAGGAAGTGGAGTATCTACATAAGGGATTCGAGCGTCTGCATATTTTTGTAACTGGATGCCCCAAAGGCAATCCCATGGATCCATGGATAGCAAGCTCTAGCTGGCGGTCTCTCTCTCTCTTTCCTGCTCACTTTCTGCTAGAAAAACCAAGCTTCTTCCTCAAATCAAAAGAGGAGAAGCCATGCTAGATTCATTCCCTGAAGGGGATTACACTCCCCAGCTGGCCTCTCTTTGGGCAGTTTGTTGTTCATATTTATCTTAGGGAATAGCTCTGACAAAACCTTGACCCTGTTTAGAAATTGCTTTTGTCTTACTCTCTTAAACAAAATTATTTTGAAATGGTTAGTATAATCTGATTTTTTTTTTAAATCTGAGAAGCATGTGTTCAAAGAGGAAGGGGACCTCTGCTGACAGCCCTTGGCTGCTTGCTTGGCATCCATTTTCTTTCCCTGGATTTACAACCTGAAGCCTGAAGAGGGGCAGAAGAGGTTGAAGCCCATTTATCTGGAGGACAGATAGAGGGACTCAGGGTTACTCAGCTCGACAAGGGAAAATTGAGGAAGATTCTGAGAGTTGAATATGGGAGCTGTTGACAAGGGAAAAGTTCTTTTTGGAATGTTTCCAGGAAAACTGGACTAATACCGAAATGTTCCAAGAAAGCAAACTGCTTTAAAATCACCAAGAAACCTGAATAACCGGCTTGATCCAAGACACACTGAGTCCCATTGCTGAGGAGATGATCTGATCCAGAAGTCTGTGTAAAGAATGCCTGTTCTTCCTCAGATATGACCAGGGCTGGAAGAGCAGTCTAGAAATTCCTAAAACCTGTGACCTGGGACATCCGAGTTCTTCAAGCCTGCAAAGGGGACGGATGGGACTTCCAGGGAAGACGGCTGATAAGATGCAGCTTATCTTTGATAGACTAGGAAAAGAGAAGCTAGAGCGCTAATCACAGCACTGGGAGGCAGTGGCTCTCTGGGCGTTTGAGGCCAGCCTGATCTACAGAGCTAGTTCTAGGACAGCCAGAGCTAAAATAAAAATAAAAACAAAACAAAAAAAGCCTAAAAAACAAAAACAAAGAAAGAAGGAAAGCAGGAAGGAAAAAAAGAAAGAAAAGGAGAAACTATATTCCAAAGAGAAAACTATAGGAAAACTAGAGCTTCAGAAAACCACAAAGGGAAGGAAAAGCACCCTAGAAGCACAGAAGGCAGAGATGCTGAGAAGTAGCTGAGTTGAATTCAGCAGCCTCAGCAGTAATTCTTCCTGCAGGGGCTTACATAACAGGGCAGCTTCCAGATGAATGCTGGGTAATCTTATACTCAGGACAAGTCCAGAGTTCTCACAAGCCTCAGACCCAGCAATTCTTCCATGGACGGGTCAAGTGGTAGAGAGAAATCTCATTTTGTGCCATTATTATTATTATTATTATTATTATTATTATTACTGATCATCAAGAGTCAGGGATCCTCAGTTTGGTAACCTACAGCATCTGGCTACAGGAAAACCCAGAGGGGCAGCTGTGGACAGCAGCTAGATAGGTGCTGACAAGCCCTTGGGTGCAGGCCACAGGAGGCTTGACCCGGGCAGGCAAGTGCATAGGGAAAAACAGGCCTTCCTTCAGAGGCGGGAGCATATCTCATCAACTGAGCAAAACTCTGGACTTGAGCCCAAGGCTGGCAGGCACACCAATCCCTGGATCCATCTATCTGTCACTCACTGTGATAAACCCTGAAGCTCTGAAATTCCAGGGATGTGCCTGTTAGCCCTATCAACATCCCTCCAGCAAGATGAAAGATGCTTAGAAAGTCTTGGAAGCAGGAAGACAGGTACTCATACGTACAGCTCTCAGTCTTGTGATTGCTTCCCACTCTCAATGCACTCAGGAGACACCCCCAGCTAAGACATTTGTCACCAAACAGAGCATGATCTGAGATGCTTTAGGAGGGTGTGAGATCCTTCGCAGCCCACAGAATGCAGAGGCCTGGGTTCCCAGAGAAGGAAAACTATCAAGATGAAGACAGCTCTGGTGGACTCTAGCTACTTGTCCAATATACACTCAACAATGGTGTAAAGTACAGGATGACCAAGAGTCCACAAGTCCACAGGTCCTCTCTGTGCATATAACCAGAAATCTCTAGTTTTTTTGAGGATCCAGAAAGAAACTTATCCAACATCTATCTCATTTTTATTTTTTCTTTTTTTGTGATGCTTTTGATTATTTTTTGAATACAGGATTAGCAATAGTTTTACTATATTTTTAAAAATTATGTCCTGGGGTTGGGAAGATGGCTCAGTGGGTAAAAGTGTTTGCCACACCAGCCTGATGACTTGAGTTCAGTTACCAGACCCCAGGAAACTCCTAAACCTGATAATTACTTTTAGCAAAGTAACAAGATAAAAATCATACGCCACCTTAATTTCCGTTCCAGAAGATCTGGCGCCCTCTTCTGGCCTCTATCAGCACTGCATACACACGACATACACACACGTACCTGAAAAAGAAACTAAAATAAATATAAAATTAAAAAAGAAAAGCATCCAATAAAACTACATCCACCTCCCTCGTAAAGCAGGAGAGAAGCAGTGTGGTAAAAGTAAAATGTTGGAGAAGCAAAGCTTGAGGAATTTGTGGTAGAAATATACTGGACGGACACACAGACACATAGACCATACTCTAATTGGGACACTTAGGAATATTTAGATTGCGTTAAAGTTAATTAGCACATTCTTGGCTCTCACAGCTAGTAAGGAGAGTGATGGTAAAGAGGAAACCTTTATCTGATGGTGAATGCAGTGATAGCCAGTAAAGGAGAAAAGAACTATCAACAAGGTTCATTGGTTGCTTCACTCATTCCTGTGGTTGGATAGCTGACAGAGGTGATGGAGGGAGGGCGGAAGAGTGGGAGGCAGGGAGGGAGGGAGGGATTAATTTGGCTCATAGCTTGAAGGTTCAGTCATGTCACCTTTATTCCTCTCAGATGAGTCCTGTCACCTGAAAAACCAAAGTAACTTAAACAGCCACAGTCCATTCGTCTCTTTCCTCTTGGCCACAAAGCAGAGAGAATCCGGGAGAGTGGTGTTGCTTCAGGCTGAGGTTAGGAGAATCTCCAAGGCTTGTGTTCTTGTGCCCAAACATCGACAGGAATGGAGTTGGTCCAGGAGCTGTTTGCTTAAACAGTCGCCAGCCAGTTTGTCCTTATGGCCAACAGTGGTTGTACTATAGCATGCCTAGCAAATGGAAAACTGCATTCCAGGTAAAAGTCTATTTACTTCTGGAGAGTACTTCAGCCACGAAAGGAAAAGAGCGAAGTAACTGGGGAGCAGCGGGGGAGGGGGGAGGGCTTCGCAAGGAACCAGTTCTTCGAGGGAGACTCCTGTGCAGGGACACAGTGGCCTGAGCCCCGCAGGAGATCAAAGGGAGCAAGGATGCTGATATTAGCTAGGTGTCCACTCAGTGTCTCATGATTAAAGGGAGGGGTGTGGCACATTCCTATTTTCTGAGGATTCTGTGATCCTATCTGACTGAAACTGGAAACACAGAGGGACACATCTCACTGCGGTCATGGAGAGGGAGAGGTAGCCAGCCTTAGGTGATGAACAATGCAAAGGGCTCCCAGCCCAAGAGCCCAGCTGACCCGCACTATGCTCTTGGTAAACCAGAGGGCAGCTCCCTTATGCTACTGGAGAACTCGGTTCCAGAGGCCAAATTCGGCCTTCAGTCCACCGCGTCTCCCACGCCATTTGGGCAATTACTATCCTTGGTGAATGTCCGGCTACAGTCACAGTCTCTAGACTTGGGGCTCACTGAGCTGAAAACCCTACTGCCTGTCAATCACACAGACTTGCTGAGCCCTTGCTAAAGGAATTAAGAGTCCCATAGGAAGCAGTTTCCCACATAGGAGGATACAGTCTTCCCACTGGAGTCCAAAGTAAATAGGTGTGACTCTAAATGCCCAGGAGCCCCGAGCCTTTCTTCTCTGCCCAGCCATCTTATTCTTCAAACCCCTGTGCAGGCCTCACCACCTTCGGTTCCCCTTTCCTTCCCTCCTCTCAAGCCGGGCTATTTGTGACTTTATTCTTCTGTTTCGCACAGCTAAGTCTTAGAGTATCTTTTTATAACCTTAACCTACCATAGGTGAGGTTGCTTTGCTTTTAATACGATTTTTATTTTATTCTTATATGTATGGATGTTTTGCCTTCATGTATTGTCTGTGCATCACACTCATGCCTGGTGCCTGCAGAGATCAGAAGAGAGTGTTGGATCCTCTAGGTCCGGAATTACAGACATCTCTGAGTTGCCATTTGGGTACTGAGACTTGAATCCACATCCTTTGGAAGAGCAGGCAGTGATTTTAATCTGTGAGCCACCACGTCAGGCCAGGATGAGGTTTTCTGTAGTGACTTTCTCCCACCTCTCGATTATGAGATCTTTGTGAACAAGAACTGTATTTTACACATTTTAATCATCTATTGCATTTAATTTATTTGTGTGTGTGAACATTTGTGTGTGCACACATGTGGAGGTCAGAGGACAGCTTGCAAGAGCCAATTCTCTCCACCTACCATGTGGATACTGAGGATTGAACTCAGGTCATTAGGCTTGGCAGTAAGCACCATTATTAACTGCTGAGACATTTCGCCAGACTTATTATGCATTTAAAACCTTAGAATAGTAAACTTGGCTTCAGTATTCATAAGTTGTTTATCTGTGGACTCAGTCAACCACCTATACATTCTTTTAAAAAATGTCTTTGTTTTGAACATGTGCAGACTCCTTGTCATTGCTCTGTAAGCAATGTGATATAGTGACTGCTTACACGGCCTCCACAGCCAGGCCCTGGCAGTCATTTAGAGACGCTCTAGTGTGTGTGGTTGGTGAGCACTAACTGCATGGAAAGGTACACCACTTTATAGAAGGGACTTGAGCATCTGCAGATTCTAGTATCTGTCCAGGGTTGCCGAACCCAAGGCATCAAAGGATGATTTCAGACCGTGATTATTGACCACAGTACTTAGAGAGATGAGCGAGAATGCATTTTTTCTTTCTTTTCGTTTTGACTGAATGCATATGTATGTGTGTCTGGTGCCCACAGAGACTTGAGGAGTCAAGGGACTTACACAGTCACGGAGCTAAATCTATATACATCAAATGAAATTCCTTAGCTAACTAATCACAAGTCTCAGAAAGCAGCTAAGTCCACGGCCCTGGGATAAGTGTGTTCCCTTTCCTTTAATCGCAGATGGGTGGTTTCTGTCAGTCTGGAAATCCTTGCTCCAGCGGCTTTTTGATGACTTGTCCTGTGCTAGCGTTGTATTTCCAGGAATCACCTTCTGGGAGACTTGCTGGTTTAGTGATCATGTCAGCTGGGTTTCCTCATTGAATTACGCCATTTGCCACTTTGAAGTCAGCCTGAGTTATCAGATTTACTTTCCCAGGGTGCCACAGAGGAGCGCCATGGTGAACAAGTTACTCCCAGTCCCCCAATTGTGCTTTGATAGATTTTCCTCTTGCTAAAGTCAGCAGGGTTGTGGATTGTGTGCAGCCAGAATGCTGTGTGACATCTTCTGTCATCACTTGTCTCTAGCTCCCAGCCCAGTTTAGAACCAACTTGTTTTATACATGGGAGTCAATGAGGTCAATGAGCTTAAAGAGATTTTGAGAACAATGGTTAAAGATATTGGTGCTGAGTCAGGTGTGGGGGCACACACCTTTAATCCCAGCACTCAGGATACAGAGATAGGCAGATCATTAGTAGTTTGAGGCCAGCGTGGTCTACATAGAGTTCCAGGATTACATAGAGAGATGCTGTCTCAAGAAAAGAAAGAAAGAAAGAAAAAAAGAAAGAAAGAAAGAGGAAGAAGCCATTGCCACCCTGTATGACTTGCCAGACTTGATTTCATTTTCTGTCTAGTAACGAAGATTTCAGAGCTCCAAAGCTGGTTCTGATTCGAAAGATGGCATCCAGAGAGTGGCCTGTGCTGCCACCTGAGGCCATGATGATATCTGGGTCTGTGCTGCTGCCAAGGGCCATGCCTACATCCTAGGTCCTGCAGCATCTGAGGTCTGTGTGGATGTCCATGGCCCATGTTGCCACCGAAGGCCATGTGGATGTCCTTGGTCTGTGCTGCAAACTGAAACCATGTTGATGTCCAAGGGATGTTGTGGTCCAGGCAGCCTATGAGGGGCACATCTGGATCCGTGGTCCTATAGCAGCAGAGGGCCATATTCAGGGTCTGTGCTGTCACCAGAAACCATGTGAAAGCCCATGATCCATGCTTCCACTGATTGTAAACAGCAAGGAAGTTACTTTTGCAATGGTATCGATGCAGAGGCACTGTTGAGAAAGAGGGACACGGAAGGCTTCTGTGACAACCCTCACCCCCAAATCTCCCCAGAAGTACAGTCTAAACAGGAAACCATCTATGAGAACTCTTAAAAAGTGTGATAAGGATACTGAAGAGTAGCTCTCCACAACTGGTGACTCCTGGCGGGGGTGTGGGAAGGGAAGGATTCCATTCTGTTTAAGGCGCAGGTCACTGAGAGTTTGACCACATTCCAGTGAGTATATAGATAATTCAAATGGAATTTTTTTCTGTTTTTAATTTTTATTTTTTTGGGGGGTCACAAGGGTGGGATTGGACATGGAAGGATTGGATGTGAGTATGATCGGGATACATGATGTGAAATTCCCAATGAATCAATAAAAATATCGAAAAGAAAAAAAGCAAGAAACATGGTATCCAGAACCATTTGTTCTTTCTCTGCTGGTTGCTGCTTTGCACTTGGTGCAGCCTTCCTCCCAGAAGACTCTCGGGCTCTGGGATAAAGAGCTGGAGCAAGGGGTAGAAGTCTGCTCCTGAGGTCAGAGAGTTGCTGGAGCTGCAATGTTCTTGCCTCATCACGGAAAATCCCTTCAGAGAGGCAGGAGGGCATTGGGCTAAGGAGAGGTGCGCTCACGTGTGCAGGAAAGGAGAGGCCTGCATGTCCTTTCTAGCTTTTATCATGTTCACATGTGAGTCAGTATGTCATCACCAGAACCAGGCCTGGCTGGGCTGCTCCCGGCCCTGGGGGAAGATGCATGATTTCTGCCATCCTGCAGCCATGAGGAGACCAAAAGCAAGCAACCGTATAGATGACTGCAGGTTATGATCATAGGACATTAGATAGGCTGTTATAAAGTGTGAGCAAAAGTGGAGAACGATAGGAAATGTATGTTTTGAAGGGAAGAATCAGAGGTGGCCTTTCTGGATGAAAAAGGCTGTGTTGGAAGATGATGGGCAGGTCCAGGAGCGGGAACGGTAGTGTGAGGACCGTAGTACAGATGTCAGCTCAAGTGAATCGAGATACATTCCGCTGTGTTAAGTCTGTATTTTCTAGGCCTGTGGCCTGGAGCCTGCTACCATTACTCTGCCACTGAGCTACATTCTCAGGCCTCACTGGCTCTTGAGTCCCCATTCTCCTGCCTTTATTTCATGTAAACTCACCCCTGGCAAGAGCTTCATCCTCAGAGTGGAGGACGTGTTGGGACATGGGGCTCCTCCTGTCTTATTAGCAGAACTTACCATTACAAATTTCTCTGGATGTCTGGAGTCAGGTGTTCTGGGCTTAAATTCTGACTATGCCACCTACAGCCACAGCTTCTGAACTGTTATTTAACTGCTCTATGCCTCCGCTCCCTTATCTTTGAAATGGGTCCACAAAGAAAAGCATCTGCTTTGGCACCTTATTAAGAAACTCTGCTGGCTTATCTCCTCAGGGCTCTACTTGTCACATTCAACAGCCCCATTGCTTCTCATGCTTTGGTCCTTGTTCCCACCATGGCTTTGGGTAGCAGCAAGGACAGTGCTGTGCCTATCCAGGTACACTGTTCCTGGAGCCTGGGACTTGCCTGGATTATACAATCCAAAACAGAGCCATGTTTAAGCCAGGTTCTGTGTAACATGCTTCATCTCCTTTGATCCTCCCAATAACTTAAGAAGTAGGCATTATATCTTTATAGAAACTCAGCTTACAATGAGACCAAGCTATTGCTGCACCCAGGCACACCCCTGAGCTGATTCAGGAGAAATAGGCAAGAGTTGGGAACCTTAATTACACCCACTCCCAATTCCATTTCCCACTTGTAACATCGACTAGTTAAGCTCCCAGGTCGTCTCTGGCTACAAAGTCCATGTGTGCTAAGTGTACAGTTTAGGAAGGGAGGCAGGTAATTTCGATATAAAAACATTAAGGATAAAAAAAGATTGTGTGCATGCAAGTGTGTGTGTGTGTGTGTGTGTGCATGTGCGTGTGTGCATACGTGTGCCTGCCCAATGGTGGGTGTCTGTGGATGTCAGAAGGTGTCAGGTCCACTGGAGCCAGAGGTACAAGTGATTGTGAACTATCAACTCTGGTTCTGGGAATTGAACGTGGGCCCTTTGAAAGAGCAGTCAGTGCTCTTAACCACTACACCATGTCTCCAGTCACTTTAGTTTTTATTCTGGGAATCAAACCCAGGGTCTTATGCATGCTCTGCCATTGTGCTCTATTCCAACTCTAAAATTCTTAAGATTAGAGAATGCCTGAGAAAGCCAAGCCTGAGCTCACCTGAAATAAAGTGATTGACAGGTGCCTTTAACCTCTTCTGTGAATATTTATCTGCTTCACTGCACAAAGCAAAGATTTGCTCATTTGGGGGCTTAAATCAATTGTCAGTTGTTAGGTAGCAAATTACCCCAGAACTTAGTTGTTGTTGTTCTTTTGTTTGTTTTTTTAAACAAGCATTTATTATGTTAAGATTTCAGAAGCAGGTTAGCTTGGCGATTTGGCCTCAGAATCTGACTCAAGGCTGTAATTCCACCACTCTGAAGGTTGAGAGATGAGGGTCTCTGGTTGAAAGCCAGCCTGGGTTGCCTGATGAGTTCAAGGTCAGTTAGGGCTACACAGCCTGATCCAATCTCAGAATTAAGTAAACTGGGCTAGGGAGGTGATGGCTCAGTGGGTAAGTCACTTGAAGTGCGAGCGCGAGGGCCAAACCTCCAGAATTCCCAAGGAAGTCAGGCAGAGGTGGGAGGTGATGCTCATTTGTAGCCAGCGCTCCTACAGTGAGGTGGGAGGGTGGACCCCTTTGTAACCTCATTGCTCCGACAGAGATGAGAAGGTGGTGTCCGTCTGTAATTTCCATGATCCTATAGTGAGGGGGGAGGCAGGAGGCAGACGTGGGACATAAGCAGCAGGAGGTAGCAAAAGAGATCCTGACCTTATGATGGAAGGTGAAGAACTTATTCCTCATGCTGTCCTTCACCTCCACTCAGACACCTGCAGTCACACACACACACACACACACACACACACACACACACACACACACAAGCAAGGAAAATAAAACAGTAGGGGCAGGAGAGATGGCTTAGCATAAGAGTGCTTGTGTTCTTCCAAAGGATCTGACTTTGGTTCTCAGCACCCACATTAATTGACTCACAACTGCTTGTAACTCTAGCTCCAAGGGATGTGACACCATCTTAGTAGCACTTGGACACGTATGCATATATCTGTATTCACACATAAACATAATGAAAAAAATTTAAATCTTAAAAAAATAAGTTTTTGAAAAAGAAACTTAACATATTGTAGTGTATTTTTAAGCTGGAAGAAACCTCATGAATCACTCAGCAGTTGGATTCCAGTGTCATCGTCTTCACGCTGCAGATGAGTAACTTGAAATCCATAAAAGAAAAAAGAAGCATTTGCTAAAAACACATGTCCTATATTTCAAACATGGCACTGGGTGCTTCAGTTCTGTGCCTTCATTAAAGTCTCCCAGCATATTTCTTTCTAGTCTTACTTTACTCAGAAGAAATGAGCCTTAACAGAGACAAACACCGTGTCCCAGAGTAGACTGCTGCTGCTTCCTGGAGACAAGGTCAAGATCTATAGCATCCACGTGACTGCCAGGACCCTCTCCATCTGACATCCTATCACCCTAGGGTGAGGCAGCCCAGGATCCCCGAGGATCAGGATAAGAGAGCTTTCTGCCCGGATAGCAAAGGGTCTCTCAGAGAACATCTCACCTGTCCTTTTTAGCCAATGGTCCACCTGAGACAAGAACGTCAGAACTTACAGAGCAGCATCTCATGCTTGCCTCTCAAAGCGAGATCACAAATCAGAGCATGAGATATCTAGTGAGGCCCTATGCTATATGCCACAGTATATGCTTGAGCCCCTGTTGCAAATTATGTATATCATCATAATAGTTATTTTCATAATCAAGAATTGATCAAATTAATATTTATGAATATTAATTAATATTAACATTAATGTTAATGTAATATTAGCATTACTATGCACTGGGCAGGTTTCCAAGTGTCTTTCCTCACCATCACTTTCCAACCTGGAGTTTGCTGTCGTTACCATTGCACAGAAAGGCATCTGAGGCACAGAGAGTTTAAGTCATTTTCCCAACCTCACTCGCCTGGACAGCAGCAGAGCCAGGCCTGAAATCTAGGCACCAGAACCATTACCTTGTCTATGTATTCAGCACATGTGTGAGAAGCTTTTGTGCCCTGACATAGTAGCTGCTGTAAATGTAATTAGCATCAAGCAGTCTTCCCACAAGATTGAGAAAGAAAGAAAATAGAGGCAGGAATGGAGTATCAGCAAGTATCTAAGAATCGTGTATAAATAGAGTGATCCAACAAGCTCAAGAAGATGCTGGAGGAGGCGAGCTTTGAATGGAGTCCTATAAGATTAGTTACATGGAATTCACATTGAAACCTGCAGGGGCATAAAGCTGAAAGCCAGGAATGGGGGAAGTGTGACTGTCTCACGCGTATAGGGTTTATTTTGGAGGTGATGGATATTCTGGAATTAGATGATAATTGCAGAAGATTATGAGTATATTCAATGTAACAGAAGTAATTGGATTAGATACTTTAAAATGAGGAATATGCTATGTGAATTTTGTGTCATGGGTGGGGAATGTAAGCTGATGTCTGTCATTTACAAGTCAGGGTATGGGGTTGGGAGGCGATTGGAAACTACACAATGATCTAAGAGAGGTGAACTAGCCTAGAATGGCTGGTGTCAGAGCCCTGGGGAGGATGGGGCAGACACAGGTCTCAGAGAAGATATGCGAGGCAGGTTGGGGTCCTCCCTGGACATTTTCAGCAATCCAACTTTCCTGCAACAAGACCCAATCATGCTGAGGGGTGGTCTTTTTATTAGAAGGTTTTCATTAATTGTTTGATGATTATATAAAATATATTTTGATCTTATTCTCCTCTTCCTTATGAGAAGTGCTTCTTAAGAAAGAGGAATGTAACTGGGCATGGTGGTGCATGCCTTTAATTCCAGTAGAGGCAGACAGATGTCTGTGAATTCAAGGCCAGCCTGGTCTATATAATGAGTTCCAGGTCAGGCAGATCTACACAGTGAGATGATGTCTCAACCCCGCCCATCCCTACTCCCCTCACCCCGCCAAAGGAGAAATGGGACTCTTTTGTGAAGAGGGGCACTTGTGGTAAAGTAGAGACAGAAGATTGTCCCACTGCTCAGGGGAGGGTGAGACCCTCACTGCACACCAAGAACAGAACTTGCATTATTCCTAGGACTTCCATTCTTTCCTTTAAGCATTCCTCCAGTGAGAAGAGGTAGGCTTACATCTTCTTCATCCCCTGGACGTTTTTCTGCTGGGGGCAGCCCCGTGAGCAACACAGACATGGCTCTGCCTGTCTCAGAGCCAATGGTCTGGCAGCCAGACTGGCAACTATGCATTCGTAATGACACAGTTAACAGACTACAGGGTGAGGTGTTGTGAAAATCCAAGGCTTTGCTGTGTCTGTCACACTGCCTCAAGTTAGAGGTTCTGAGATCAAAGCCATGTCCCTTAGGTCAGAGACCACGAACAAGTCTTTCCAGCTCTGCTTGCTTTCAGTGTCCACATGAGAGCGGATGGCAGGAGTGTGTGCCCAAAGGCCTGGCGGGTGGGATTAGAATTAATGATGCAGGTATAAAGGGTGACCTCACTGGCAGAAACTCAAGACAGCTGACTCTTTCCCACATAGCAAATCCTGATCAGGTCGCTGTACTGACGTCCATGAGCCCATCAGTAACTGACATCAAGATTGAAGATCCTTCTAGATGCTAAAGTGTAATATATCCAGTAGACTCTGAGGGGGCGTTCATTTGGAGGGGCTAGTGAGCCTCAACACTATGAAAGGCATTGCCCTCTCTGCTCTGCCCCATGCCAGCCGTGTAGGAACAGCCTTGAGTTTTCTGATTTCCTAATTGTTTACTCCCCAAAAGAAAGCTATTACTTAATATCTTACAAAATAACTCTTTGAACCTTAACAAGGTCAACATATCAGTATTCTTTGTAATTGTGATGGAGCTCATACCAGCCAGGATCTTTGATACGCAAGATTCAGTCTGGCTATAAACTCCATAATGCACATGCCCTTCAACCCATAGTTAGGGACGGAAGCTTCCAAGCACCAGGCATTGAGCTAGAATTTGTGACTATAACAGAGAAAAGAGAAAGCCCTGGCCCAAGCTCAAAGACTGTCTAGCCTGTGGGAAGTTAGGGAGGCAAGGAATCAATGCCATCTGTATTTTCAGGATGATAGTAGAAGCACAGAGCAAGCAGAGGCACCCGGCCTAGAGTGCAGTTCAGATGATCAGAACAAGGCCAGGCTTCAGTGTCCAGGCCTGGATGGTGATAATTGCACTGCTATGCCCTGAGCACAAAGAGACACATACTTGTGTTCTTTCATTTAATCCTCCTGATAATTCCATGCAGAGTGCATTACATGAACACTAACACCGGGTAGCATTTACAAAATGCCTGACTTAAGTCGCTACGCCATACACATTAGTTACTCTGGTGGTGGGGCTGCACACTTGGGAGGAGAGCTGAAATTGGCTGATGAAGCTCAGAAGTCCGTGGAGTCCAAGCACGTGTGAGCAAAGTGCCAGAGAGGTCCAGAGGGAGATTTGGGTTTTCACTTCCGGCAGGGTACAAAGTGGTGAATTCACCCAATGGGTTACTCTGGAGTGGGACAGAAACAACAGATAAAGTGCTGGCATGAGCAGAGAGTCACGCTGACTTCTGAGAGGCTTCTTAGCAGATGGCTGTCCTGTGGGAGGGCAGAGTGACAGACAGGCAGAATGTCACTCAGCACCTGCCCTCTTTCCTCATCCTTCCTGGATCCTGAGTCGGAAAGGCAAAAGCCACCTCCTTTACAGGTTCTGTGTGCAATCAGAATCCACCTCTGAGCTGGACCCACAGTAGACTCAAATGAGAGGAGACTAAGGGGATGAGAGCAGAGTCCCCCAGGGCCCCGCAGCACACAACACACACAGTCATCATTGTCGACTATGCAGACCAGGCTGGTCTTGAACTCACAAAAACTCACTTCCTGTGATTAAAGGCATGTACCACTGTGTCCTTATTTGCCTTATTTCATAAGGTATGAGCATGGCTCTAAGCGTGGACAAGGGCAGTGATGCTGCCTGAGAGGCTGCAGTGTCAGTAAGATGGACAAGGGAGGAGTGAGGACTAGTCTCGGGCACTTAGTAGGAAGGCTGGCTTGTTAAAACAACAGTAGGAACCTGGTGTTATCTGTGGTTGAGAGTGGCTAGATACAGGAGATGGAGGAGAGTAGAGGCTAAAGAAGCATTGAGAATGAGAGACATAGTGGCTAGTTTAGTATTACTGCTCAGCAAGAGGATGTACTAGCGAAATCAGCTGAGGAGGATGTGCAGGGCTCTCAGCGAACATTTATGTGTGTTTCTGAAAGCATATAGAGAGAAGAATATGGTTTGTTTTGGTTTCTTTGTTCCTCCCAGAGCCTAGCCAGTGGTGACTATTACATGGTGGCTGGCATACCATCTGTAGCTTATGCTAACTTACTGTTTGCTGTAAATAGAGCATCTTGGGGGAGACTAGACTGTTCAGCAAATGTTTCTTGAGTATCCTCTAAGCCTCTTCCAGCTGTCCTGCTAGTCTGAGGACGTGGAGCTGAATCCAGGATCCCTGCACACTCCAGAGACAGAGGCTGAGGAAGGTACTCAGCTGACAGTGACTGGGTACTTGGTCTGTTCTTGTACCTGTTGGCCCTTCACCATTCTGCATGCTGGTGGGTAGTGATGGGGCCAAGGTTGTCAGAGAGCAAGTTGTTACAATATGGTAACTCTGAACTGGGGGTAGGGGCTGAGGAGCTATAGAAAACCTAGTAGACCTCTTTATTCAGAATGTGTGGGATGTGAGGGTGAGATGTTAGTCTTAGAGAGGATAAGTAGGAATTATCCAGATGGGTTTTAGTTAGGGTTGCTATTACTATGACAAAGACAACTTGCAGGGGGAAAGGGTTTATTTCAGTTTACACTTCCAGGTAACAGTCCATCACTGAGAGAAGCCAAGACAGGAACTTAAACAGGGACGCAAGAGAGGACTGGGAGGCCTAAGAAGGTAGGCCAGGTTCAATTCTGTTGGAGGGCAAGATTCAAGGCCTGGAGGAAGTACTGGGAAGTGAAATTTGATGCAAATTGGAACTGGATCATCATGCAAAAACTTGTCATTCTAGGTAAATGTCTTAGTTACTTTCCTATTGCTGTGATCAGACAACATGACCACAGCAATTCCTAGAGCAAAGCTTATTTGGAGGTTACATTTTCAGAGAATTAGAGTCCATGGGCATCCTGGCATGGAGCATGGCAGCCGGAAGGCAGGCATGGCTCTGGAGCGGGAGCTCAGAGCTCCCATCTTAAGATATGAGTACGAGGCAGGGAAGGAGACACTGGGAAGGGTACAAGTCTTTTGAAACCTCAAAGCCTGCCCCGGTTACACATCTCCTCTAACAAGGATACACCTCCTAATCCTTCCCAAACAGTTCCACCAACTGGGGATAGATACACAAACCAATGAGCCTATTGGGGCCACGCTCATCCAAATCAACACAGTAAAAAATTGACTTCATTGTGGAGGCAATGAGAAAGGTCTTTAAAAATGCTTTAAAAGCCTTAAAAGAAGAACGGCTTAAGGAAATAGTAGCAAGATTAAAAGCAATTAAGAAGTCTTCACATGCTAAGCAGAGTCACCCAAAATAAATGCATAGCTGTGACATCTGCTAAGTTGTTCTGAGTTAAAGTGCTCTAATAATGACTAATTATATTACAACAGTTACAGGCACTTGTCAGGTGAAGGAGATGCAGCTGTCCTTGCAGTTCATGGGGATTACGCCACTCTGTCTTCAAAGTTATTGCAACTATTACCTCCACGGAGGAAGGAGTCTGGGTCCCTCTGCAGCTAGCACCACTCATGGCTGCTGCGTTTTGGCTTCCATCTTTGGGTATAGCAATTGTGGTAGACTGCATGCTCACATCCAAGTCCTAATCTCTTAAACCTGTGCTTGACACTCCTTGTGGCAAGAGCAACACTGAAGATATGATCAAGTTGGGCCTGGAATTTCCAGGTAGGTCCAAAATAATTAGAAACGTTCTTATGAGACGTTATATTACGGAATGGGGTGGGGGCAAGAGGAGAATAGGAGGTGGGGAGAGGGAGAAGGGAGGAGGGAGGAAAGAAAAGGGAGGCAGAGGGAAGAGGGAGCGGGTTGGGAGAGAAAGAGGGGGAGGCATAATGGAGAAGGAAAGGTGAGAGGAGAAGAGGAGGTGGGAGAAGGGAGGGGGCAGAGGCTAAGGAAGGCAGGGTAGGAAAAGAGAAGGTCCTGAGTGGAAATGTAACCAGTCTGGTTGGCAGTTTCCCTTATGACCGTTCAGCGAACTCAAGGAAATTATGGTTTACCAGGGTCTCCTGCTACAGAGAGAAAAGTTGGAAGCCCTGGGGTCTACTAGGAGATGAATTTGTCTGCCTTGTTTCTAGGAGAATGACTGACACCCTGACAAGGACCTAGCAGGAAAGACTAGAGCTGAGATGGTAGTGGACAGGTAGCCGCACCTTGGCTGGACTGCTTAGGGTGTCTGTCTTCTGCCTTCTATGTTAATCTTACCCTCTTAGACTTGGCAGCCACTGGATCTCTTTGCTCCTTTTCCCAATGTGGCCACATGGAATGATTTCCTTTTCGCTATTAATTTGGCATTTTTAAGTGGCTTTTCTAATTTAGTGGCTGAACCTGGCTTGTTGGGGAATAGACTGTCACTCTAAGTCCCGTCATCGAAGAGATTGTAGTGATAAGTTTTGAAGAAGGAAAAAGAAGCCACAAGAACTGGAGATTTTTCCCCTACAGGCAACAGCTCTGCCAATAACTAGTCATTTTCAGAACTGTAAAAGAAAAAAACTGCCTCTAGGGCCATGGCTTGTTTCTTTATAGCGGCAACGGCCAACTGATAAGGTACTTTTTGGCTATAACTGCCACACAACAGCCAGATTGTAATCCATCAGCAGAATGCTGCTAGGGTCTGGCAGGGCTGGATCTGTGGGAGGCTAGCAGTCTGGTGTGCCTGAGTGCAGGCACACCACTCAGCACCGCACAGGGGCAGGTTCAGCCTGCCCTCACAGGGCCCTGCCCGGAGCAGAAGCTCTGGTCACTAGGTGGGAGAAAAGCCATCTGAGGGTTTGGAAACTTAGGAAGAATTCACCCAGGTGCGGAAGCCACTTCAGAGGCTTCTACTGAGCCAGCTTCATGTAGTGTAAAAGGAAACCCAGCTAGCAGCTGCAAGAAATGGAAAGCTGCCTTGCTACAAATAGTACTGTGATAAACGGTCTTGGGTGCCAGCCAGCCTGTCTCGAGAGGTGGCCTCAGGATCCGGTGTGTCCCTGAAACACTTTCAGGTAGTTCTCAAAATCAAAAGATTTAGAACATCAACAAAACACTGTAACCGCCACAGTGGAGTTTTTATTATTATTATTATTATTACATTAAATAAAAACCTTTTGTTATTATGAAAAAAAATCAACATCAAAATGAACCAGACCCAAGTATAAACTCAATAAATACAGAACGATCATTCAATGGAAGCCGTGGAACTCACATTGGATCTGATGCTAGCAAATATGCTGCTATGCACTCATCCATCACCCCAAACAAGAAGTCCACAACAGATTTAGAACCAGAGAAACAATGCCTTTTAAAAAAATACCGTTTTCTATCCTCTTTTGTAATTTGTGCACATTCCTTGCATTCGTCCCTCAATACTTAGCCCTTCTTGTTTTGTTTTCTGCGTGTTCTGCACTCACACGTGCACTTGTTTGTGTTAGAGTCCACATGGGAGTTTTTTCTTTCTGAGTGGGCATGAACTCACTTAATATTATATTATATATTATAGAATATTATATATTCTAAGGCCACCCATTTTTCTACAAATTTTGTGATCACATTTTTCCTTTAGAGCTGAATAGTATTCTATGTTTTTATACATAGCAAATCTTCATTATCTACTCATCTGTTGATAGACAAGATATTTCTAATTCTTTGCTACAAGAAATAAGGCAACAATAAACATGGGGCTTGAACACCTCTATGATAGGGCTTAGAATTCTCTGGACATATGCCAAGGAGTGAAAGGAGTGAAATGGATGAGGTCAAAGGGCAGTTCTAGGTTTAATTTTTTGAGAACTCGCCAAACTGTTTTCCACAATGGTGGTTTCCATTTGCATCCCCACCAATGGTGAATGTGGATTCTCTTTCCCACAGCCTCTCCAACATTTGTTGCCAGATTTATTAGTGATAGCCATTCTGACCAGGCTGTTAATGTGCATTTCCTTGATGGCTTAGAGAGACTGAACGGTGGCTGGAGAGATGGCTCAGTGGTTAAGAGCACTGGCTGCTCACAACCATCTGTAATGAGATGTGGCGCCCTCCTCTGGTGTGCGGGCATACATGGAGGCAGAATGTTGTATACATAATAAATAAATAAAGCTTTTAAAAAAAGACACCGAACACTTTATTAATTATTGACCATTTGTTTTTCTTTTGTAGAAAATGTCTATTCGGTTCCTTTACCCATTTGTTGATTGACAGTTTTTATTTCCTTGGTATTTCATTTCTGAAACTCTTTGTAAATTCTACCTATCAGGCCCTTGTCTAAAGTGTAGTTGGGAAAGCTTTTATTCCATGTCGTACACTCTTTGCTCAGCCACTGTTTTCTTTTGCTGTTTTCATACAGTCCCATCTGCTAATATTTGAGGGTTGTTCCTGTGCTGTTAGTGTTCTATTCAAAACTTTCTTGCCTATTGCAATATTCTAGCTTTCTGCTAGAAGTTTCTGTGCTTCAGGCTTTACATGAGGATCTTTGATCCATTTTGAGTTTATTTTTGTGCAGGGTGAAATATAAAAATCTAACTTTGTTCTTCTGCAGCAGAAATCCAATTTTACCTGCACCATTTGTTGGATAGACTTTTTTCCAATGTGTGTTTTTGCCTTCTCTGTCAAAACTTAAGTGGACTTAGCTTTGTATTATTACCTTGGGGACTCTATTCTATTCCTTTGGTCCACCCTTCTATTTTTATGCCAGGCTATCTTGATCACCACAGCTCTACAGTGTTATTTGAGGATAGGTGTTGGGACACCTCCTGCAGTGTTCCTACACTTAGGATTGTGTTGACTGCTCATAGCCTTTGTGGTTCTATGTGAATTCTTGTATTATTTTTCCTAAGCTTATAAAATTTGATATCAGAAATTTTAAAGTATTACATTATATCTATAAATAGACTTTGGTAATATAGGCATGTTCACAAAATTAATTTTGCCAATCCAGGAGTATGGGTATCACTCCATCATCTAGTATCTTTTGTGATTTCCTTTTTCATTGTCTTGATGTTCTCATTACAGAAATCTTTCACTTCTTTTGTTAGATAGATTTCATTTTCTCTCACTTCTTTCATTAGATATATTTCTAAATACTTCTCTCTTTTTGGAGTTATTTTGAATGGAACATTTGAGTTGTTTGGGTTTTATTTTTATAATTTTTCTTTCTGAGAGTACACTGTTAGTATAAATAAAAAGGACTTTTAAAAAAAACTTTGGATTTTTTTATACTCAATTTTATAATGTTTATTAGGTCCAAGAGATTTTTAGTAGACTTAGTAAAGAGTCGTGTTGTTTGAAAACAGGGATAGTTTGACGTTTCCCCTTATTTTTCTCTTTTATGTCTTCCTCTTGTCTAATTGCTATGGCTAAGACTTTTAGCGGTATAGCAAATGAGAGGGGAGAGTAATCATCCTTGTCCAGTTCCTGATTTTAGAGCAATGGCTCCCTTTATGTCTGTTTCACACAATGTTGCCTAAAGGTTTGCTTTATGTAGCCTTTATCATTTTGAGGTTTGTGCCCCCTGTTCCGAAAGTCGCCAGAACTTTTGTCATAATGGTGTGTTGGACTTAGTCAAATGCCTTTTCAGTGCCAATTGAAGGTTACATGGCTTGTCAGTCTTACTAACTTTTTCAAAGAACCAGCTCTTTGGTTGATTTTTGCTTGTTGTTGTTTTAATCCCCATTTCATTAATTTCTTCCCTAATCTTTACTAGTTTTTTTTTTGTGATCTACTGTGTTTGGGTTCTGCTGCTTATTGTTTTTCAAGAGCCTTGAGGTACATAATTAGATTGTTAGGATATTTGTTTTTGTTTCATATCTCTCAGATTTTTTAAAAAAATATGACACTTATCTTTGCTTTTTTTTTTTTTTTTTTTTTTTTTTTTTTTTTTTTTTTTTGGTTTTTCGAGACAGGGTTTCTCTGTAGCTTTGGAGCCTGTCCTGGAACTAGCTCTTGTAGACCAGGCTGGCCTCAAACTCACAGAGATCCGCCTGCCTCTGCCTCCTGAGTGCTGGGATTAAAGGCATGCGCCACCACTGCCCGGCTGACACTTATTTTTGTAGACTTTGTCCTTTGCCTGTAGTTTTGGCTGCATCCCAGGTGTTCTAATAGGATCTGTTTTCATTCTCATTTGTCTCTAGGAATTTTATTTCTCTCTGTTTCTTGGATGATTCACTATTTATTCAGAATGTGTTGTTCAGTCTTCAATATTTTTGTGGCTTCAGACTCGCCTGAGTACTGTGGTTAAAGATGTGAGCCACCACCGACTGGCTAGTTGTTGCTTCTTGTTTTTTAATCTAGTTCATTAGTCTAGTCTGTATCTTTTCAATGATGAGTTTAGGCCATTTACATTTAAGGTTATTATAGAAAAGCATTTGCTTTTCCTGCTAATGTCTTAGGTGACCTTCTGTCTTGCTGGATTATTGGCATCATTTTCCTCCTCCTCTTAATTTTTAGGGTCTAGTGAGTTGTTGTTTTGGATGTTTTTTCCTTACCAAGACTAGTTTACCTGCAGTAAGGTTATCTTTCTTGTTGCTCCCTGCATTCCACTAAGAACTTTCTGTAGTGCTGGCTTGGTTGTCATGAATTGCCTTAATATGTGTTTGTCCTGTTATTTTTCCGTCAGCTTTCAAAGACCGCTTTGTAGGTATAACATTCTTGGTTCACAGTTGAAAATTTCTGAAAGGAAATTTCAGAGATTGGCCTCAAAGTCTCAGAGAGCGACCCAGCTCTCCTTCCCAAGCTGGCATTAAAGGGGTGCCCATCACACTCAAGTTGTTTGTTTTCAATGTTTCAATCTCCTTGTTAAGTTTTTCTTTCACATTTTGAACTTTACCTTCAATTTATTAACTGTTGCATTCATTGGAGACTGTCTTGTGAAGGTCTTGGGTAGATTTCCTGAACTTGTGCATATCTTTGTTTGGATCTTCTATATGATTGTTAATGCTTTTAAACAGTAAGAATAAATTCTTTTTCCAGACATTTCAGCTCTCTCTGTAAGTTTGGATTCCCTTATAGGAGAGTTCATCGGTGGGTGATGGGCCATGGATAGGAGTTGTGTCATATTTGTGTGTGTGTGTGTTTCAGGATAGCTTCTAAGCAAAGACCCACTTGCTGGCAAGAGACCTGGGCTGGCCTCCTGAATAGAGTATAGGTAAGTAGGGTGGATACAGGTTCTGCAGGACAGACTGGCACTTCCCTGCTTGGCTCAGGGCTCCCTCTGCAGGCTAGTAGTAGGTTATACATTATCCTTGCTTAATCTTATTGTTTAGCTTGAATTTTCAGGCAGGAGTTTGAACTTCACAGATAATCTGTTACCTCAGAGTAGAAACATGCAGAAAGTCCCAATTTCACATTGCAATGATATAGAAGTAACACACTGCAATGATAGAAAAAAAATTAAAATAACCTTGATCTTGGCCTGGGCTTCATTCACACGGCATCATTTGACTTTGTGCATTTCGGTCACTCAGGAGGAAAAACAGCCAGAAAGATCACTCCAGCTTTAGAGGCTTATGATCCTTGGTGAGAGTGGTCCCCTAAATGGGACAGCAGGAAGGGACTTGGGTCAGGGGTCTCCTTGTGTTCATGGTTTGGCTCACATGAATCTGACTTCATTCTGGATACTGCATTTATGGGCCTCAGGGAGACTGTTCTTTAGCAATCACACATTTAAAGACTGTTTGGTTACAGCTTATACATTCATTAAATAAGCAATCGTAAGTTGGCATTGACTGAAGCACAGGACCAAGGGAAGTAAAGACATGCATTTTCTCATTTGATTAACCTATACAGTAGGTGCCGTGTTTTGAATAAGAATGCCACTCATAGGCTCACATATTTCAATGTTTGGTGTTGCAGAATATTTGTTTGCCCATTCAAAAATATGTTATATTTGTTTAACTTAACTATGCAAAGATATGTTGCATTTGTTTAACTATGTAAAGAAGTGTTGCATTTGTTTATGTTGTGGAATATTTGTTTAACTATGTGAAGATGTATTGCATTTGCTTATGTTGCAGAATATTTGTTTAACCATGTAAAGATGTGTTGTATTTGTTTATGTTGTGGAATATTTGTTTAACTATGTGAAGATGTGTTGCATTTGCTCATGTTGCAGAATATTTGTTTAACTATGTACAGATGTGTCTCATTTGTTTAATTATGTAAAGATGTGTTGCTATTTTACCTTGCCTACTTCAGGTACCTGATTGATCTAATAAGAAGCTGAACAGCCAATAGTGAGGGAGAGGGTATAGGTAGGACTTCTGGCAGGAAGTGTAAGTAGGAGGAGGAGGAGGAGAAGAAATTTAGGCTCAAGGAAAGAAATGAAAAAGAGACACACAGACGCTAGAGAGATACTAGGGACCAACCAGCCAGACACAGAGGAAGCAGGCAAGTAGGCCAGGCAGAATGAATGAAAGGTAGGCCTGAGGCAAATGGTAGATGAACAGAAATAGGATAAATTACTTTACAAGAGCTAGTGGGAAAAGCTGAAGCTAAGGCCAAGCATTCATAATTAATAATAAGTCTCTGTGTCTTTATTTGGAAGCTGGTTGGCAGCCCAAAGAAAATTCCAACTGCAAATGGTACCCAATGTGGGGCTCAAATTTCCCCATAGGGCCTGAGAAAGCTGAAACAAAGAAACAAACATACAAGCAAATGGATACAACTCCTTTAAAAAGTATTCTTATGCAGCAAAGTACTCCGGCAGCCTGCACCTTAAGTAGAAACAGCAAGCTAAGTAAAAATGCCTGTCACAAGGTAGGTACCAACTTCCTAGAGCTGGGCAGTTAAATGCAGCTCCCAGTTAAACGCAGCCCTTGGCCAGGCCTGTGGACTTAAGGCTTAGTTCTCACCGACCAAGAAGGGGATGGAGCCAACTGCCAGAGCCACACAGAAGAGGGCCTAGTTGCAGCTTAGCAGTTTAATGTTTGATGGTAGTATCAAGGAGACAAACAACTGTTCTACCACGAAATTCTTCAACTTGGTAACTTACTAAAAATTATTGAATAGGATCTTGAATTATACCAGGTGAATTTTTATTATATATTATTTATGCTTTAATAAAGTAAACAAAAATACCACCACCACCTCCACCACCGTTTGCTATTACTTTCAATACTGCCCCTAAACACATTAATTATTCTATAATGATGCTAAATTCTATAAGCACCAGTCATCCAAGCACATCTCTAGAATGAAGGTCACAGCCCACCCCCACAGTTGTTCCCTACGTGGTTGCAGGAGGGGCTTTCCAGTATCAATTACTACTTCCAGTCAGTGATGTTTGGTCAGAAGTAACCAGACTGTTTTAAAGATACTTGTATCCTTGACTTTGGCTACTTCTGAAATAACGGGTCTAAAGAAACTAAAATTCCTCAGGGAGAAGAGAAAGCTTAAAGCCTGGGACAGTCAGAAGGGAAACATTTTCCCAGGAAGATTTGTAACTTGTCAGACCGCCTTGCAGGAAAATCGAGCCTGAATAAGGATAGGTCGGTAACTGGTGGGCAGGTCCCTACCAGGACTGCTTAGATATGCAGGACTCTTGTTAGACTATTGCAACTTAAGAGAGGTGGAAGGCAGAAGGAGAGAGGCATTTGACTTAGACAGGTGGGACCCTGTTCTTTACACTCACTGCGAAGGGGCGTAATTGCAACCACGTGGATAGTGGAGAATGCCAGTGCCGGAGGCGAGAGGAGGGGAAAGAGCAACGGAAGATGGTGGTGGGGAGGAGGGGTTTAGGGAGACCGTGGTTGTGACCCTTTATAGGAATGGAAATGACTGCAGCACGTTTCCTCCCCTTCCTAAATAGCCTTAACTGGCTGCAAGGGAAGCTGGGAAGTGTAGTTTTTTTTCCTTAACAGGAAACTGTCATCTTAGGTCTCTGTTTAAACCCTAACTTCACAATGGGCCCAGGAAGAGAAATCCTCATCAGCTGTATCTCTTTGTCCCTCTTCCATCTTAAACTTTTTCGCTGTTAATTTGGCTATTTTAATTGGTTACAGGCAGCCGAAACTTGGTTTGGGTTTGATGTGGCATAGACTATGACAATAACTCCGGTAACAAGAAGAAGACACTGCATTTGGCAGAGGGATTTGTATGGGTATGCCATCTTGAGGCAACGTTGTCCTGGGACACTGCAGCCCTATGAGTTGCAACCTGGTCTGTTGGAGTGGGAGCAGCTAGCGTTTTGGTTTTGTTTTTGCCTGCTGAGACTGGAACCCAGGGGTTTACGCATGCCAGTGTTCTACCACTGAGCAGCATCTCTAACTGCTGACTGACTGATTTCAAATGGGAAATGGGAAAAGACAAGAAAGAGCATGGCAAACAAAAGGGGTAACTTGATGGAGAAAGAAATAATTCAGAGAGGAAAAACACAACTCTGATAAGTCTCTTTTGATCTTTTCCATCCTTACCCCTTTGCTTTCTCTTTAAACTCTGAATATCCCTCTCCCAGGTTTGCTTTGTTATAAAAATAAGGAACTCAGGGCCTTGCACATACTAAGCATCACTCTCCCATTGAGCTGTGCCGTAGCCCAGCTTCCTGTTGTTTATGCCTCACCCCGGAGTTTGTAGCTGCCGGAGCAGCTCTGTGTGGTGAGGGAGTCACCTGTACAAACACTTGCAAACAGTGGCCACTTTACTGATCAGCTTCAAGAAGATCCAGATGCATGTCTTCTGAACATCTTCATGGTCAAGACTTGTGCTTTGCTAGCTGTTATACCTAGGTCACAGAGTCCCTCCAAAACCAACTAGGAGATTGAATCCTGTATATAAAAAGTGCCTTTGTGCTTACACAAGTTTGCAAATTCTGACTCTACGTGTGTCCACTGTATTGGAGTGGTCAGAGAGCCCCGAACTCAGTTGGGGTTGAGTTTTTGTATTAGCAAAGGTGGGGGTGAGGAATTACTAAGGTCAGGACACCTGATTGGCTGACATTTGTCTAGGGGTGTCCTGGTGAAAAGCGATGGGTGTATGCTGGCAGGTGATCCTATCTACAATGGTTAGAACTTTAGGAATTTCCTTTGGACGGTCTGTTCCTGGGTGGTGCCTGGGTAGTCTCAGTTTGTGGTTTTTCTTAGAACCAGGGTGAACTACTGAGACTCAGGCCTCTATTGAGCTTGTTATGGCTGGGTCCTACAAAAGCACTGGGTGAATAATAGGAAACTACACACATCTTCTTTGATAAAGCAGAATCTAGAGGCGAAAGACAGAAATGTCAGGTAGAATTAAATGACAACATTGTAGACATGGTCAGATCACCAGTGATGGGAAATCCTGCACTGATGACTGATAGTGCAGTCTCGTGGATGAGCACTGGGAACAAAGGTGATCAGAGCTGAAATTGCCTGGCGCCAGTGAGAAGGAAGCACGAAACACGTAACAAACATGCTTAGGAGTTTATTAGAGGGGACGTGGGGGGATAGAGGAAGAGAGAGAGGGGAGAGAGAGAAAGAAAAAGAGAGAGAGAGCTGAAGATGACACGTCCAGCTTTTAAAGGCTGCCTAGCACATGTGCACGGAGAGATGATGTGACTACGTCATACGCAGATGATGGAGCTCACACATGCGTGCAAGGGTTCACGCTTTCATAGGTGATACAGCCATGGCTGCACGTGGGTCACACAGGACCCTTTAAGGTCCCTGGGACCATTAGGCACTTCTGCCTGAGAGCTTGTCTACCTGCGTGGCCCTAGAACCTGGAAGTGTCAGCCATGCTGTGGCTGAATCATAATAAGAGCCCCATATCCTTAGCAAATGTGGTGTTTGGCAACGTTCCCACCCTCTCTGAGCCTGTCCTCTCTACTTTTGTGTGTGTGTGCCCTGGGATCAGAACCAGGGCGTCATGTATGCTAGGCAAGCACTCTTCTGACCAAGCTACATCCCCAACCCTGCTTTGTGGTTTAGTTCTAAAAATTAAATGAGATAACCCAACTAAAGGCGTTAGTGTGGTGATGGGTGTTTGGAAACACTGGCTAAGTGCCAGGCTTGGTTTCTTGGGTTTTTATTTGTTTTTTTAAAGATTCGTTTAAAAATTTTAAATGTTGTGCATGTCAGTGTAGGTGCCTATGAAACACAGCAGCTGGAGTTAACGGGAATTGTGGGTGCCGAGAGCTGAAGCTGGGTCTTCTGCTGGCATCGCCAGTTTTCTTAACCTCTTGCTCTCAGGCGGCATTCTAAGGCTTTGGTTTCTCCTCTTAGAAAATCCCTGCTGAGAAAGAACACTGTCTGGCCTTGCAGTTTGACATTTCCTTGTCAGAGGCAAGTGCACTGAGTCTAGCCTGTCTAACCTTGTGAAACTTGAAAGGGCCTACAGAGGTGGTGCAAAAGAGACAGACACATCAGGCTAAGTGATGCATGTGTTCATGGTACCAGTCCCACATAAATACGTACAGTTGCTATTTTCACCAAAATGATTTTTATTTTCTTTTATAAAATTTTATTATTTAAAAACCTTAAAAATACAACCAAACAAAGAAACAAACAAAACACACACACACACCCCAAAATCAACCAAGTTCAAAGTCTATACATCTCAATGACCTTTTGTATAGTTTGAAAAGTGATTCTGAAGCCATGAAGTTTTATACTGGAGTCTACACTTTCAATATCAAATACATTCTTGTGCACTCTTTAAACAAAATAAAGCCATGCACACTATGGCTGCATATGTGTTAGACATGATTGCTGATTAGGTAGACATAGCCATCCTGACATATCCAGTCTGACATACACCTTCTATTTTATTCCTGGAGTCTGGTTTAAGAAGACTGTCTGAGCTGCTGGTTTGGCCCTGGAAAAGGGCAGCGAAAGCAGCTGAGGCCTTTGGGGTCTGTACATTTTTGCACATAGTTTTGATCTCCCAAGCAGGGAGCATCCCAGTGTTCTTTGCAGAAGACTCTTTCAGGTCTAGTATGAAGGATGAAGATACTTCTCAGAGATCGTGGATGAAGGGCCTGGCTAGACCCAAGTGTGCTGTAGCCATAGCCTTCCTCCCCATCCAGTCTTTGGTGGCACTCTGCCTGCTTCTCAGATCAGGTCCTCCTCTTCCATCCCCTTCCGCAGTGAATCATGTTACCGGCAGTACGCAGTTCCCACGCTGAAAACCTGCCCTACTCGCCTTCTTCTTTCCCCTACTCTGCCCGCCTCCCTCTCCTCCAGGTCATTCATAAAGTCTGCCTAAGTCTTACCAAATGCTGGCTTGTGATTCCTCTCAATCACCTAGACCTTGGCAATGACTTCTATCTCCATTAAATCTCCAGAACGTTTGACACTCAGTGAAGAGCCCTGCAGCAGAGGCTGGAGGATTTCCAGGTGGGGGATTGACAAGCATAGGAAACAAAGCCACCTTTGTGGAGTGCAATAGGAGTGAGCAGGCACTGTGTAAACAATTTGCACAGACCTCTCCTTCATCAAGATAGCCTGAAACAATGTATACCCAAAGTAGCTTCAGTGCCACATCCTTCCCCTTTCCCTCAGTAATCCTCTGCTCAGGTAACTTCCTGCTTCAGGCACCAGTCTGAAAGACCTTTGCTCATGGACTGAAGGAGTTTCTTTGTGAAAAAAAATTATTACTTTCTATTTAAGTAATAAGAAAACAGAGGCTTGGAGAGGTTAAGTAACGTGCCGAATGTCACAAGTAAGTGATGAAACTTACTTAGCGTTAGCACAGGTAACCTGACTTTGCAGGCCTCATGTTTTGCCATTCACACTAAAGTAAGAAGGACTAACAAGGCCCTTGCACAGCAGCAAACCTTGTGGCAGTAGGAGAGACAGAGGAAACAAAGAGCATGGTACTTAAGTTAATTAGTCATCACAGATATTCTGGAGCCCAAAGGAAGACCTGGTCAGCTGTGTTCACGACCTCTGCACACCCCAGTCTGGTTTTTGCTGGGTATCAGTGTAGTTGTCAATCACTAGGTCTAAATATTTCCATAAAAACACTAAAAATACTATACAGCTGGGGAAAGGCCAAGGGGAAGGATCATGTCTAGTAACTCTGGCTCTATACCTAAATTTTTTCTTCCGCACAGTACAGGTCCTGTTTTAACCTGCTATTAAAATAACGAGCAGGTTCTGGGGAAGGGTGATGACCTTGGGTCCCTAGTGACATTGAAAAGGTCTTTCTCCTTTTAGAGGGGCTATAGTAGGAAGTCTCAGGTCACAGAAATAATTGCCACAGAACCATCTGTCAGCTCTTTTCTCTCTTGAAAAAGCACTGGCTGGGGCTGGAGAGATGGCTCAGAGGTTAAGAGCATTGACTGCTCTTCCAAAGGTTCTGAGTTCAATTCCCAGCAACCACCTGGTGGCTCACAACCATCTTTAATGGGGTCTGGTGCCCTCTTCTGGCCTGTAGGCATACACACAGACAGAATATTGTATACATAATAAATAAATAAATATTTTTTTTTTTAAAAAGAAAAAGCACTGGTCTATCTAGCAGGTCTTGGCCATCGTTTCCATGGAGCACTGCATGGGGACGGTTTTGAAGCTCCCCGCCTCTCCTTCATCTGTCCTTTCTTCTCTCATTCGTTTCTCAGTGTGTTAGGACTTTAATCAGAAATGTCCCCGATGGGTTCCTGGTTAGAACACTCAGATTCCAGTTTATGGTACAATTTTGAAGGCCATGGATCCTTCAGGAGGCAGGGCCTGCTTGGTGGAACTAAATCAGTAGGGCCTTTGGAGGTTGTGCCCACTGCTGGCTCAGGCTATCATGTCCTGTTCTTCTCGGCACAGTGGGAAGCCTCTACCACATACTTCTGCGGCCATGACTCTCTTGCGTGGTGGACTGAAACTTCTCTGAAAACCATGAGTTAAAATAAAAACCTTCCTCTCTTAGGTTGCTTCTGTCAGGTCTTTTGTAAGAGCACTGAAAAAAAGAGTAACTCCTGCACATGTGTTAAGCCTTCATTTCTTCTAAGTACAGGGCTTGAAGCAAAATAAGAAACAAGACCTCACTCCGTTGGACACTAAGTATTCCTATTAGGGCAGGAAGAACAAAGACACTGGGCCCCACGTATGTCAACCATTATTCCAGGTCTAGAATAAGACTAGTAGCTATATAATCTTCATGAGTTAGTCACCTGTCCTCTCTGTACCTCGTGGGGTTGTTGTACAATGACAGGAATATAAAGCATTCATGGAGAATAGTGCCTGGCACATAAAATTCTATAGGTATGCATAAATTGAGTGTCCCTTATCTGAAATGTGCAAGGCCGCATGTGTTGCAGATTTGTTTTTAAATTTGGAAATCTTCCTATATATATGTGTGTGTGTTGTTGTTGGCTTTTTACTCCTTTACTCTTTGACTTTTTGGTCTTTTTTGGTGGGTCTATCACTCAGTTCCCAAATAAATCTCACATGGAGGTTTATTCTTAGGTATGAATGTCTGGCCTTAGCTTGACTTGTTTCTTGCCAGATTTTCTTAACTTATATTATCCTGACTTCTTTTTGACTCTGGACTTTCACTTCTTTCTCCATGGCTTGCTGTCTAGCTGGGTGGCTGGCCCTGATGCCCTCCTCTCCTTGTCCTAGCTTGCTTCCCTCTCTTCCTTGGTTCACAGAGTTAGGAGAAGCCATGGATCCTTCACCTGAGACAGACACCAGTTAGAATCTTTGCTGGTAAGCCACTGCCATGTGGCGATATGCAAATTAATAGAAATAGGTTAAATTAATATAAGAGTTAGCCAATAAGAAGTTAGAGCTAATGGGCCAAGCAGTGTTTTAATTAATACAGTTTTCTGTGTGGTTATTTTGGGGCTAAGCTAGTCGGGCGGCCAGGACGAACAAGCGGGCCCTCCTCCTACATATCTTGACTTGTTTCTTGACAGATTTTCTTAACTTATATTATCCCAACTTCCTTTTGTCTCTGGGCTTTTACTTCTTTCTCCATGGCTTGCTGTATAGCTGGGTAGCTGGTCCCTGATGCCCTCCTCTCCTTATTCTAGTTTTCTCCCATCTCTTCCTTGGTTCTCCTTCTATTTATACTTTCTGCCTGGCAGATCCACCTATCCTTGCTCCTACCTCACTATTGGCTGTTCAGCTCTTTATTAGACCATCAGGTGTTTTAGACAGGCAAAGAATCACAGTTTTAAAGAGTTAAACAAATGCAGCATAAACAAAAGTAACACATCTTTACATCATTAAACAAATGTTCCACAGCATAAACAAAAGTAACACATCTTAAAATAATATTCCCCCAACATATGCATGTGTATAAATATATATACATATCATACATACATATGTACATACAATATGTATAAATGAAGACATATCTTGGGGATGGAAGGGACCCAAGGTGAAAAATACCTCTTATTTATTTCTCATCTATATCTTATACAATACCTTGAATGAACTTTCACCTGTACTTGCTTTGAGACTGTCACATGGGGTCAGATGTGAAATTTCCACTTACAACCTCCTGTTGGAATTTCGTAGCATTTCTGACTTTAGGCTCTCAGGTTGTGGGTCTAATCTGTGCTGCTATTTGTTCAGAGTGGCTTCAGTCCTGGAAGCTGTGTTCTGTCACTTATATCCCTAAGGTAAATTACATTGTGTGTTAGGATTAGCTAGACCTAGCATAGGCCACAGCTAGTGAAGCTGGAGGCCTCGTTTTAAATCGAAACTGTCCTTTCTGTCCTCAGTGCTGACATGTGAGGAAAACATGACACACATCTGTGAGAAGCATTGTTTGGGCATGCCATCTTTTTTTTTTTTTCATACATTGTTTTGTTTTATTTTTTCCATTCAAGAACATAATTAAAGATAAAAAATTTTTTTTTCCTTTCTTCCCCTTCTCCCGGTCCCCTCCCACTACCCCCCACCCCTCCTCCCTCCCCCTTCTTCCTTGAAAGAGGGCATGGTGCCCTGCCCTGTTGGAAGTCCAAGGCCCACCCCCATCCCTCCTGGCCTAGGAA
>PVIU01020990.1:0-32665 GCA_004026605.1 Ondatra zibethicus | reverse complement strand
TCTCAGACAAGCAGGCATCAGCCACCAACGAGGGAGGGAGGGGGCCGGTGCCTCCTACTTGCCCTTGTCTGTGACTCTGAGGAGTTCTAAACACACCTCACACTACACGTGGACAATGACATGCTATTTCTCACACCCGGGCTACATAGACAGGTAGACAGGTCTTTTTTCAATGCATAAATAAAATCAATAAACAAAACAAATTGCTTTCAATTAAGCACTCCTCTATGATCACAGTTTGTCAGTAGAAACTCAACCACATTATCCATAGCCTGACCTCTTATTATTTCATCACGTTCAGACACACATTCTCCCATTAGGCTGTAATCGACTTCATAGTTTTCAAAAATCATTTTAAGAAAACTCTATGACCATTTAAATTTAAAACAAACTTGCTAGATTAAAAACATGCTTTGTTCTAGGATACTGAAAATGAAGATCCATGTTACTGTACGCACAAAATGAAAGAGCAGTTAGACAAACTCATTTCTGCTGCTAGGGCTGCAGTTACAGTCAGGACACTCTGAACCTCCATGCCATTTTGTGTCGCTATGATTTAAGTTATGATGTCACCTAGTGGAATTTCCATGTCATGAGAATAGCCCAATTAATTTAACACATGTCACCAGAAAAAAAAAAAAAACTCACCAAGTTCAACATAGTTCGACATTAATCTAAAGTTCCAGATCATCTCTTAATGAGCATATGATATTGCTTCATCTTCTGTAAGACACCTAAATAATTTACTGAATGACTCTGTGTGTGTGTGTGTGTGTG
Source organism: Ondatra zibethicus (assembly GCA_004026605.1). Lineage (NCBI taxonomy): Eukaryota > Metazoa > Chordata > Mammalia > Rodentia > Cricetidae > Ondatra > Ondatra zibethicus. Next base: position 31,888 of record PVIU01020990.1, on the reverse strand, counting down.
TGCACTCTCCCTTCCAGAAAAAGAATCCTAAAATTAAAGAATCTACTGAGAATCCTAAATACAAAGATGTTAACATGTTATTACTCCAAGCAATATGATTTAATGTTTGGGTTGAGCACTCAGTGCTGAGTTCTAACCGTCAATGTCTCCAATAAGGAAAATAGACATTATAATAGGACCGTTTACTTTCTTGGCACAGGTTATCAAAAAAGTGGATTAAGAAATTATGCAGCCTGTAACAACTTACATCAGAAATAGAAATAACCCAGATTCAAAAATACCTTACAGACCCATCAATCCATCAAGCAAGGTACTACTGAAGAAGAGACCTAAATGTCTTCTTAGTTGTGACAGAGGCCTATTTCCAGGGTGGGCACTGCAGACAAGTGCTATGTGTAGCTGCCACCAGGCCTCATGGCAGGCTGTGCACCTGTGGGGGAGAGGATGGTGATAAACCACACAGACCCTGCAGCCTGGATCTCCAGCAAGAGCTGGAGGTGAGCAGGGTCAAGTTTGGACAAGCACAGTCATCCACGGAGCCCCAGGGAACACAGGCCACGCAACTGTACCCTAAGGAAACATGCAGATCAAGGCCCACACCTTATGGCTGGACTTGGAAACGGAAGAATGTGTTCCATGACCACTGGTGGGACAAGAGGAAGAGAGTATGAAGTCAAGAGCTTAAAATACAACGCTAACTGCTGGACTCTTGACTTTATACAAGGGCTGTCACCTCTGTGCCCTCCTCAGAAGACACCCTGTGCTTCCTGCTAAGATGTGAATGCCATTTCAGTTCTGAGGGGACACTGGTGTAACATGCTGAATTGCCTCAGCAAGGAGAGAAGTACTTAAAAAATACAAATCAAGACATCCACCAGTCAACCACGGGGCTCTCACTAAGGGAAGCATGGGGACCAGTGTAAACGGCTCCGATGGACAAACAAGGGAAGCGTGGGGACCAGTGTAAATGGCTCCGATGGACAAACAAGGGGCTGTTTGAGTAACCTAAAACCAGAGTGTGTTCGGGTCATATAAACTGAAATTAAGGAATTAATGATGTGAACCTTTTACTTTTTTCTTGTTTCATTTGTAATCATATTTTCTATTTTTCTGATGTTCTAACCAATCTCCCTCTTTATTAATCTCTTGTTTCCTTCATTCATCATAAAATTTACTGTTTTAAAGAAGAGCAAAGCACTTCATTTTAGCACCAGCTTTCACTGAGCCCAACACTATAGTAATACATATCTGAATTTATTAATTTCTTGGTCCCCACAGATAAGTATCTTATTTGTATTGATTTAATTATACCTTTTTTTTCAATGGCCATGGAATACAGGCAACATCCATGCTAAGTTCATCAGAAATTCATAAAGAAATTATATGAGATATTACAAAGCTACTTATAAGGAAACTGATCATTTTGTCAAAACCATAAATTCATAGCATCTGTGGTGACCTATTAAGACCTGCACAAGGCAAAATCTCAGGACAAATAAGGTAGGTGATGGCTAACTTCCACCACTTACTAAGGAATTGTTTGCAATTGGGAGTAGTTGGGTGAGAGAAAAAAAATCATTCTTTTTTGAGGCTATGCCCACTACTGAGTTTTCCACACTGTAGTGGATAGCAGCACACATCCATCTACATATTGGCACCACTTATTAGATTTGGTGGGTTATTGAAAAATACACAAATAGAACTTAGAAGATAGACATGTTCATGGAGATAAGGGGAAAGTCGGAGTAGAATATGGGGTTAGATATGCTCACATTTTACTTTATTTATGTATGAATCTTTTCAAAAAAATAAAAAGAAGAAAAATAAAGAAAATCTTCTGAAATTGAAAAATATTAATGTTTGCTTATTCTACAAATAAACTAAGAAAAAGAATAATGTCTTTTAAGAGTTGTCAGAAATGGTTTGTGAATGCATGACAATAAGTCTCTTTTGTCAAAAAAAATGGTTAAAGGAATTTTCTATTCTCTCAGAGGACCAAGTACCTATGTAATGGCTAACAATTTATTTTTTGTGACTTAATTCTAGGGGATCCAATACCTTCTTATGGCCTCAGTGAATGCTGTATATGATACACCTATATATGAATAAATACAGAGAGAAAATGTTTTAAAGCTCCTGTGTGTGTGTGTGTGTGAGAGAGAGAGAGAGAGAGAGAGAGAGAGAGAGCCCTGCATGTATATACATGCGTGTGCATTTCATTAAAATGGAAGTACCATATGCAATGAAGACAATAGCATTGATAGATACTACAGGTTGTCAACACACCCACTGCTAATACTCGGTTACCTCTTTTGAAGGATTTAGCCAATGAGTTTCCATGCTTACCAACATATTGCAGGCTATTTCCAATGCTATTGTTACTCTCTAGAACTTGATGGCAAGACCTCATTATAGAAGAAAACATGGAGTATAGTCACAGAATATGGAGGTATCAACATGTTACTAACCAACTGAGTAGATATCAAAGAGCTGAGAGGTGCTATGTTCTAACAGAGTATAAAAGAATTAATCAATGTTGCTCAGCTGTGAACTCTGAAGCATACAATAATGACTGGCCTGGCAAAATATGCCCACTGTTGAAGTAAAAGTTCAAGCATCATTCTGGTAACCAACCATCACCTGATTTGATTTAAGTCTAACTCCACATGATGAAACCCATACCTTGCACCATTGTTGTGCCAAGAACTAGACAGGTTATAGACCCTAAGAGAAAACCTATCAGTATTTGTCTGCTAAATGGCAATAATATAAAATCAAATCCTATTGAGCTATCATTATATCCATAGAAAAATTCATCTCCTAACGCCCATTAAGAATGCTTCCATCTGCAGTTTATGGTGATTAACATAGAGACGCCCAGCTGACCAAGGTGCAAAGAATAAGAAATGAAGAAAGTTTATGACTAAATATGACATCTATATCACGATCCCTCCTCTAAAGATTTGGGGATCATTGCAGGAGTAGGGACCAAATGACTGTGAGAGCCAGATTTGGTGTATGAATACCAACAAAACAAAACAAAAAGCAAGCAAACAAATGTTGTCCTTTGGACACAGTCTTGCAGCTGCACATATGAATTCAGAGTGGGAAACAAAAAGAGAACACAAAGTTGGGAGGGTACAAAAAAAACCAGAAATGGATCTAGGAGGCATGAGAGCTGGTTGAATATGACCTAAATACATTGTATGAAATCCTCTAAGAACTAATAAAAATGAATTACAGAAAATAGTTTGAAACAAGAGACTATAATGCTTTTATCATGAAAGAATTTTTAAGAATACACTAAGAGTCTTCCATAGACAAAATCTTGACAAATGTTCATTAGGTAAGTGTTGGAAATCAGAACGTGGTGGTAATAAAATTGTGCTTCCTGAGAAGGAACTTTAAAAAGTCTAACAGTGAGCAAGAGAATGACACTGGGCTGTGCAGCAGTATGAGAGATAAGCAGGGGTATGTCTGATGGCTCAACCTGGGTTCTATCTTGAGTTACACCAGAGATGGGTTATTCGGTACTACAGTATATTTGTGTAGAGAACAAACTTCAGTAGAAGGAGAGAAATCCAGTTTGGAAATTGGTCGGTATCTGCTGTGATACCACCAAGTTTTCTCAAGACTATGCTTCATGATGGAATACTAAAGCTCTTTATGCTTGTGTTAGAACATGTATAGCAAATTATAGATATATTCCTATAATATAGGTTATTCTAGGAAAAACCATTAATATATTTTTAAATATAAACATAATGACAGGTATAAAACCTGAGTATTAGACATTTTAAGAAATATTATACAATGAAGAAAAGCAAAAATATAAAGTATTAACTAATGTTATTTAATTTTTATGTTCTATGTAATTATTTCAATATTATATCTCAAGCATACTGTTTCAGTTGCTACTGAAAACTAGGAATTGAAATAAAAAGAGAAAGAATTCTAGCAATCAACAAGGTTTGAAAGTTATGGAATATTATGACAGTTACAAAGTTGAAAGACTGTCAATGAAGAATGGGAAATGAATGGAAAGCAATGAATATAATCTATATTTTGGCATTTTCTGAACTATAATGCAATGTTATACAGTAACTCACAGGAAGGCTCCTTTTAGAAGTAGCTAGAAGGAAGTGAGGTGCAAACAAAGTTGTGGGACGTTTTTGAAGAGAAGTCACTGATGAACTGAAGCAAGACAAGGGAAAAGAAGAAGGAAACTCATGAGTAAAAAGAAAAAATGAACATGTATTTATTGCAAATAGAGATACCTTTCCTGAATACCCCTGAAGACTCATCTCTGTCCCCCTTCTTGACATTGTCTGACCTTGAACAGAGAACATATAGCCATCCAGAAATCAGTACCTAGTTCTACCTAAACTTTCCCTTCTATTGAATAAATTGTTATACTTGAGATCTCTGAACAATGAATTCTAGCATTTAGGGCTTTGAAAAGCTGATAATTGGTGACTTTAACATTAGTGCAATTTCGGTTTGTTGGAAATCCATTGCAATGCCCTTCAGTCGCGATGACATCTGAAGCTCACTAGGTAACGAACGACAATAGAAACTAAACCCTATATGAGGGATGGAGCTCTTTTCTCACCATCTTTTTGGGTTTTATGTCAAAACTATATAATTTTTTAAACAAACAAAAACAAAAACAAAAAATCAAAGTTAGAGAAACAGTTGAAAAATTGAGTTCTTATGAAATCCTCCAGATTGAGGGAAACATGTCTTTTTTCCATGTTGTTTGACAGTAGCTAACATTTCCATTCCCTATGAGGAATATTACCTGAAATTTATGTCATGATGCTTACTGCTCTGGACTCCAGTATAATCCAGTCATTCCTCTTTAGGGATAACGAGTGTAGGTTAGGTACTTAAAAATTGCTATTCGCTTTTGAAGCAAGTTCATGGATGTTTTCAGCCAAAATGACAGTATGGTCAAATAGTCCATAGACTGACATCATGCAGTGGCCTTTTACAGTGTATCACTCAGAACAGATGCCACATTTCCCCACAGGATCAGGCTTGACAACAGGATCAGCAGGTGTCCCTGCTAAATAGAAACAGGATTCACTGAGGGAAGATTAATTTATCTGAGGTTCCAAGACTCATCCTTTTGGGGTGGCTGGGGGGTCAGCAATGTGTCCTTGGCTGTATGAATTGCTCCAGTTAAACTAATGTGGTGAAGAAAGGTCCTCCACTATGAAAATTTAATTGAATAATTATATTTGCGTTGTATTACAAGTTGACAGAACAGAAATAGGCAAATTCCCTCATTTTTTTTTATTATTCCCTGAGTGCTTTGTGAACATTATAGACACCTGGAACTTAGGTTAATTTTGAGCACTCTCTGCAGATGGTGTCATGTCTGGAGAGTTTATAATGATTTTCCATTCCCAGATGCTACAAGGGTTTATAATGATTTACCTGAGTATCTCAGAGTTGCATTTTGAACACTGACAAGACAAGAACAACACAGTTCATCTCTTTGTTTTATATTGATGTTTGATATGAGTAGTACCTTACTGATGCTTACTAATACTCAGTATGAAGAGAAATCTGTCATCAAAATAATCCCATAAGCTGAATTTTCTACCTAAAGATAAAAAGTCCCATGTATTTGTCATTTTATCAAAAGCTTTGGGTTCTATTTCTTTAAAATTGAGCTTAACAATAACCCTGAGAGCAGACTGTGCTTTTGCACCTATCCTAAAATTATACTGATGAAAGATAGGGTGTATATGGGTAAATGATTTCCTCTAAGTCCTGTTATTACCCAGTGGGGGATGCAAAATGCCCACACACTGGACTGGACACCCCACTTTGCCACATCTTACACTCTTGGGGGCATTCCTTGTGTACCTGAATAGAAAATCACTTTTATAGTCCCAATGCTCAGTGTAAGCAGAATTTGTTGCCACTATTTTAAAGAACAAAATTTTCCTGGAATTGCAGATAATGGAAGACACAGGAAGTTTGATTTTATCTACTTCACTTGTTCTGTAAAACACTCATTTTTATGATGTTTGACAATGATATGAGGTATTTTTATCTTCAATTTAATGTTTTAACAGATAAGTGGAGGCTGACTTCTAACATGTCAATAATTTATCCACCCAATGGGATAACAGCACATGCACATAGCAAATTAAAAATTACTTTTTAAACTGAATGATGCTATCGCTAAAGAAATTCTGAAATTTAAAGAAAAAAAAGTGTTTATGATCCTAAATACTGTTGAAAGACTCCAGCATGGAACTAACTAAAGTAAAGCAAAGGGTAATGTCTGGAAGAATACTTACATTCAAATACTCAAAATAAAATTTTCCAAAGGAACAGAGCACAAATTATTAACAAACAACATGTGAGTTGGGAAATTAAGTTGATATGAGAAAATGTATATTATGAAATTATGTTTTCTAGAAATTTAATGCTTTTATAATATAATGCTCCAAGGAATTGATTACATCAAATATATATTTATATGGATGAATTGCCTCCTTTATTATCTAAAGTGTTTTATATTATAAGATAAGGTAAAATGGAAATTTATTCAGGTTATTTTTCATTAAATTATTTTCATCACTGTTAGGAAATTTTTTTGCCAATATTACCTAAAAAGAAGATCTTTAGGAAACTCCTTTCCTGTTAGCAATATTGCTTGCCTTATATTCACAAAACAGTAAATGACACAAATATACTCCCATCATATACTGAGACATTAAAACAAATATTCCTTCTCTGTAAGAAAAATAATATGCAAAATCCAGTAAATAAAAAACAATACTTTCTTCTGTTAGTATTGTACAAATATTAAATATGCTTTCGCTCTTATATTCTCAATAAGGTAGAGTTTAGAATCTCAGTCCCATGTTCTTTTTGAAAGAAAATTATATGTGTGTGTGTTATATACACACATATATATAAAATCATACACATGTGTGTATATATGTATACACACACACATATATCGTGATCGTGTATTGGCTTAAAATTCAAAAAATTGATTCTTTCCTAGTAATTAGCCTCAAGCCTTATCAAAAGTTTGCTCATTGCACCACAAATAATTGTGTCACTGTTATTTGAATGACTATACCTTGCTATGCTTACTGCTTCCATTAATCTGGGCCATAGTATCTTTATTAACATTCCCCATAAGTCAACTCTGTAGTGGCTTCCAGACTCTGAAAGTCAAGCAACACAGAGGATAATTCCACCCCAATCCTAGCCCAATTTTTATGACTGTCTTCAGCATTGAGCCCTGTAAGTTAGTTGAGGTGTACATCTAAATGTAGATGCAGCAACATAAAGAATATGGGGGGTGCCAGAAACCTACCTTTCCAATAAGTCTTAGGGAAATAACTCACTCTGAAATCTGATATTTTGTTGAATAAACATAGGGTTCTCACAGGTACATTTCCTTCATGTACGTACTCTCTTACACATTATTTAACAGCTGCCTTTTGTATCCTTCCCGATGCCTCATCAAATGAGAAAGGTATGTAGACGCTGGAAGCTTTAAAGTGGTTCAGTATTTCTGAAGACCTACCTTACCTGCTTCAAGAAACCATAAATTCACTTCTGGATCCTGCATCTGCATGGACCTTAATGACCACATCTTGGCAATGGTGTTACATTTCCTGAAGAAGCCTCAACCATATATCAGTTGTTTCTTACAAAGCAGAAGGTTGTGAGAGAAGAATGGATGACATCATTAATTCCTTTCCAAGCCTGTAAACTACACAGAGCTCCATGAACTGTTTATGATGCACCACCTGGGACTCTGACATATGATTTTGGAGAGCTGGCATCTGTCTAAAGGTCAAGGAGGAGCAGGATCCATTCACATCTGCCAAGCCTACTGCCCCTCCACATTTTGTCTTCCACCTTTGGACAGTATCTTTTTTGGCCCTATGCCCTAGAGCTTTCTATCTGTCATCAGTGTTTTAGAAAAAAAGCCCTGGTCTGGGTGAATGATCTCCTTTCTCACAGAGACCCCCTTTGTCAACCATACAAGGTCAACATGCAGTTTACAGTCTCAAGCAAAACATTAAATATGGTCTACAGCATACAACTCTGGCACACACATGCCTTCAGCATTCCTATTTCCATGGAAAAACTGATCACAGAGCGCTCTCTAAGGGGGAGATATTTGCCTACCCCTAGGACAAGGGCATATCCTTTTTATGTTCAGTGATCTATCTCCTCATTCTACCACTGTTGGCTTTTGTCACCAAGGATTTTGGTATAACCATGGATTCTAGATTACTTGGCCAATTGTAAAGAAATCAACAAATCCATTCTTTACAATTGGTTCCTCAAGAGGTCTGCAATGTCACTTACAGGAAGTCAAAATCAATTATCATATCGATTCTAACAGGCGTCTTCCCCCTCTAAGAGATCTGTTTCCTGTATAGTAGGAATTGCAGTAGAAATCACTGGTTCATCTTCTATCCATTAGGAGAGTGCTATCAAATGTTTACAGTCTTTCAGGGGATCATAACCACCACATCTGCCATACTGTCAGTATTTCCATTTCAAATTCTTGCTTGGTACACACAGATCTTGCCACTTTTGTTTTACAAAGAACCCTGTTTTCAAGGTATTTTTTTGTTTTTTGTTTTTTGTTTTTGTCTTGACTGCATTAGTATATTACAAGCCATGTTTGCAATCATGTGACAGTCACTTAAATCCTAAAGCATCTCTTCTACTGTAATCTACTCTAAGCATAATCATCTGTACCACAGCTGGAAAGGAGGTAATGCAGGAAAACTCTTCTCACAATTTTAATATGGTTTTCATGAATGCAAGAATGGAGAGCTAAATCTATCCTATAAATAAATGCAAAGGGGTTTATTCTTCTCATGCTAAAGCATGTATCTCCTAGATTTTTTGTCTGATCAGATAGATAATGAATATTTTCCTTGACATTCATATGACTATAATGCCCTATGAATAGTTTTTCTTTCTTTTTGCATGTTGTCTTCTAAAAACCTCTTGGATGTTTCGATTTTTATTTTGCTCCCTAGCTTTGAAATTTTCCTTTCCAGAACTTGGGAGGCAGAGGCAGATAGATCTCTATGAGTTTGAGAGCAGCCTGGTCTACAGAGCTACTTCTAAGACAGCCAAGGCTACCCAAAGAAATCATATCTCATAAAACCAAAATATATGTGTGTCTCTCCGTAAAAAATAACCCACCCAAAGCCAAATGGTTTTAGTGTAAAATTTTACTGGACTTTCAAAGAAAAGTTATTCCTTTGATACTCCTCAGTTTATTTCACAAAAGAGAAACAGAAGGAACATTGACCAATTCATTTTATGAGGCCACAGTTACTAAAACCCAAACACATATAGACCATAACAAAAAAAGGAAAAAAATAAAAGAATTTCAAAGCAATTTCCGTTATGAACAAAGATGCAAAAGCATTTAATAAAATGTTTCCAGACCGCAAACACATCAAAAAGACCATCCACAGTGATCAAAGAAACTTCATTCCTGAAATCCAGGGATGGTTCAAAATATGTAATTAGATAAATGTAATCCACCATATAAACAAACTTCAAGAAAAAAATTGTATTGTCATCTCATTAGATGAAGAAAAGACCTTTTATTAAATTCAAATTATGTTCATTATAAAGGTCCTGGACCACTTAGGGATAAAAGTAAGATACCTCCACACAGAAAAGGCAGTTTATGGGAAGATCAAGGGCATCAACTGAAATGGAGAGAAACTGAAAGCAATTCCGCTAATATAACAAACAAGACACGGTTGTCAACTCTCACCATACCCATTCAAATCATACATGAAGTCTTAGTTAGAGCAATAAGACAACTGAAGAAGATCAACAGGATACAAATTGGATAAGGATGGACGTGTCAAAGTAGATAAGGAAAAGACCAGGAGGCCTCAAGCCTTCACAAAGGGAACTAAGAAATCCGAAGAGAAGGATGACTAGTCTTCCCCACTGAAGAATACAGAAATTGCTTATCCAATAACAAATGATCAGTTCTGAAACTTATGTTATACAGACTGAGCAGTTGTTTATATATATATAGATATGTGTGTGTGTGTGTATGCGTGTGTATAAAACATTGATTGTAATATCTATATGTACTAAAGATAAATTGCCTATAATTTATAACAAAAAAGAAAAATAAGTCATCCATTTGATAAAGAGCAATGAGTAATTTATTTAAGATTTTAGAGGGAGGAAAGAGAAAGGATAAGTAATGTAATTATATTGTTATCTCAAAAATAAATGAAAAATACTTTGGAGAAATGGGGTTTAAATGTGCTTCCAATTTTTCTCTTTTTCTGCCTCTGCTGTCCAATGAGTGTCAACTGTGGCAGACTTTCACACCAAAGACGCCGCTTACCGAGTATTTTTGAAAATTGTTAAGAAGGAAATTCTGCTACATTTTCATTCTTTTTCAAGATATTAGATAGAAAGACTGCAGTCAGCAATCATTTAGGATGAATGCAGTTTAATAAGAACATGTCTAAATCATGTGTTGTTTATTGACCTTAACATAATAATAACATATGGAGGGACAATCCAATCAGTGGTGATTTCTGAAGACATTGATTTGGTTAGGTTTCCATGGCTGTGACAGATTACCTGAGAACAAAATCTAACGAGCAGAAAAGGTAGGTTTTAGCTCTTAATTTCCAAGTCAGTTGTCACTGAGGCCTATGACAGCACAGTATAGTATGATAAGAGCAGGTGTAGGAGACATAGCCTAGTCACATTTTCATGGTCACATAGGAAAGACACCGGAGGGTGGAGAGACTCTCAATATCCCTTTCCAGACTCACACCCAGGGATATAACTTCTTCTGCCAGGTTCTATTTCCTTAATTTTTACCACCTCACTTCAGTGCCCCAGGCTGAAGAGCACAGCTTCAAAACAGGAGCCTTTGGAGACTGCTGCAGACACAAAGTGCTACCCAATGAATTATAAGTTCTCAGAAAGCTGGACTCAAGTTCAAAGGGAACAGACAGTGCTCATGTCTTAATCAAATACAGTGATGAAGACAAGTGACTTCTGTCTTGACATTGCCGAGAAAGGGAAGCTCCTGCCTCCAGCACAGCGCATTCTTAGCACCATTACACTCTACTCAGTTCAGTGATGTTTTCAGTTACAACATGTTTGGTCAATTTTATTAAAAAAGCAGGCATACAAAGGAGAACACATGTTCATGGAAAACTGGTCAAAAAGCTAACTGGCCTCACATTCTCATCCTTTGGATTTTCCCCTTTTATTTTTTACATAGTCTCATTGTGTGAAGATTCCTTGTGCCACCTTCCTCTGTCAAGCCGTGAGCTGATGAAGTCTGCTTTGCTTCCTCTCTCTCATTGGAGAATCCTTGATGAGTTTTTTGGTTTGTTTGTTTGTTTTATTTTTAGCATGTCTACATTGGGTTTTGACTTGGTCCTGGCCCCCTTGTTCTTCTCTCAGTTCTGCTGTATACTAACACCCTTAGCCAGGTAAAAGTCTCTATTATAAACTATAGTTATCTCCCATTTTAGAATACAGTATGCAGTTTTTCCACGTGTCACAGAATGAATGTAAACTTGAAATTTATATAAATCACCATCTTAGATTCAAAAGAATTTTATCACCTGTTATCATTCTATAAGAATAATTTATTTTTTAAAAAAGTTTAAAAATAATTATTTTCAAATCAGTGAATCTCTCTGTCTATTTTTGTGCTTTTCTTTGGCTTTTAAAAATCTATTGATTTTGCTCTATTTGGATGGGTTTTATAAATTATTGTTTAATCTTTTCATATTATATTATTATTCCTTAAAAGAATGTTTGTTTTGTAATGATAAACAGAACAGACTTTGATCCAGATGGGAGGGGAGTTGGAAAGGAACTGAAGTAGGAAACTAAGTGGTAATGGTAATCAGAATGAATCATGTGAAAAACAAATCTATTTTCAATTAAAGAATGACTGCTTACATAGCTGGGGAGATGACATAATGGTTAAAGGTACTTAGTGCTCTTGCAAGTATATAGGTTCAATATCAGTATCTGCATGGTGGCTTAAAACATTGAAATCCAGGTCTAGGGCATCTGATTCCTTATTCTGACATCTTCATGTGTCCTAACATGCAGGTGAAAATACGTACACACATAATATAGCATCTTTAAAAATTAAAGTGTCTATTTATTGATTCCTTATGCTTTATATTAAAGCTCAGTTCTCCTTATTGAAGGTTAGAGTTTGCCTATCTCATAGAAAGATTTCAACAAATTTGTAGACACTTGTCTTTCTATTTTGATCAGTTTTCAAGTTTGAAAAAAAAATGGTCACATGATTATTTCCTTACTGTTTTGTGCCTGATTTCTTCTTCAGTTAGCAGGATCCACTACCTGATATTACTGCAGAAGATTTTGTAAACAGAAACTGACTTCTTATTCGTTTCCTGATGCCCAAACCTGAATAATCACACAGAAACTATATTAGCAACACTGTTTGACCAATAGCTTAGGCATATTCCTAGCTAGCTATTACATCTTAAATTAGCCCATTTCTATTAATCTGTGTATCACCATGAGGCTGTGTCCTACGGGTAAGGTTCTGGTTTCTTTCTTTTTCAGCAACTATATGATGTCTCTCTGACTCTGCCTTCTTTCTCTCTGCATTCAGTTTAGTTTTCCCCACCTAGCTCTGTTCTGTCCTGCCATAAGTCAAAGCAGCTTCTTTATTAACCAATGGTAATAAAACATTTTCATAGCATACAGAGGGGAATCCCACATAAAATTTTCATAATTTGTAACCCTCTCCCCACAAGTTCAGCTAAAACTCTTGTCAGTCAGAAGTTTTGAACCTATTGTTTGGTCTGTCTAGTGCCCATCATGTGTGACTTCCTGTATTATTAGATCAATTGGTTTCCACTCTTCTTTTCCTTCTCTTTTAATACTATGGCTGTTATTCCTGCAATAGCATGACTATTTCTTCAAAAGTTACTTTATAGTAAATTCATAGAAAAAAGTACAAACACCCTCACTGGAGAGGGTATGGTTCTTATGACCTTCTGAGATATCCTTTCTCACTATTCTTTGCTAAATCTATATAATTCCTATAGCTATCATATAATTTCAATTTTAGTTATATGTCACTTTTAAACAGAGGCATTTCTCTATCTATGAGTGATTAACTGGAAGTTTAAATTTTATGCTTTATATAAACACTGAGAAACTTTACTTTCCTTACAATTGAACAGTAATTCATAGTCAAATTTCCTACCTGAATAGTCATCTCTTGTATTATAAATACACACATTGATATGAAAATAGCTAAATGAAAAGCTGTGGAGTTAGATTCTTTTGACAAACAGCAATTTAGATAAAGAATATACATGGATTTCATCTTACACACCTGCCTTTTGAAGCAAGAAAATGAAACATATGAAATAAGTAAATATATTGACTGCATTCAAGAAGAAATAGAGAGGCTGATAGAGTAGTTTAGAGTATTGTGTTTGGTTTTGTCTGACTGTAATTCTCACAGCAAAGCGGGGAGGCTGATTCAGGTGAAAACAAATGACTTTTAGTTAAGCATTGCTTTACTTAAACATTTGTCTAATAAGAATCAGGAAATTCTACTATGTATCAGCAATTTCGTTGATTTCCAATATGGAAAGTTGTCTAGTTTTGATTTTTCTCTCGAGCTCTAGAAATTCAATGAATGAAGAAATAGTTTTGATTCAATAAAGATACCATAAAAGCAAGTAAGAGGAGAAAAGACATTGGAAAGGAGAAAATGGGATAAAAACATTTTATGAGTTCTTAAAACTTAAGGTAGTTTCAGGTTCTCATACTAACAGCCCGGTCTCTTTTAATTAGTGTTTGTGTTGATGTAGCAGAACAGTAGGAATAAAGCAACTCTTTTTTTATTTATTAGATTTATTTTTAAAAAATACCAATCCAAATTCCCACTCCCTCTCCTCGCCCCATTCCTTCCACACACCCTCTCACCCCATCCCTATCTAATCCTAAGAGAGATTAAGTCACATTGTTTTGTGGAAGGTCCAAGGCCATCCCTACTACATCTAGGCTGAGCGAAGTATACATCCAAAGAGAATACAATACCCCAAAACCAGTACATGCAGTATAGATAAATCCCGGTGCCACTGCCAGTGGCCTCCTCAGTCTGCCCCAGCCATGCAACTGTCAACCACATTCAGAGGGACTATTTTAGTCCTATGGTTGTTCCTTTCCAGTCCAGCAGGAGTTGGTGAGCTCCCATTAGCTGAGATAATCTGTTTCAGTGGATGAACCCTTCATGGTCTTAACCTCTTGGCTCATATTCTCATTCCTTTACTCTTCAACTGGACCTTGGGAGCTCTAAAGCAACTCTTTCAGCTTGGGCTGCTCGCTTGTTTCCCGACTGCTCAGACCCAAATAATCACACAGAAACTTTACTAATTATCACACTGTTTGACCAATGTCTCTAGCATATTCCTAGCTAGCTCTTCCATCTTATATCAACCCATTTCTATCAATCTGTGTATCGCCACAAGGTTGTGGCCCACCAGTAAGGTTTCTAAGGTTCCTGTGTGTCCTTTTTCTTTAGCAACAGGGTAACGAAAGAGCACTCTTCGGTTACACAACTTTGGGAGGAAATGGTTTATTTAAGGTTGTAGTTTCCAGTCCTTTATGAAGGGAAGACGTGGCAAGAACTCATGGCAGAAATCTTGAGGAAGGAGTTGAAACAGAAGTTAGAGAGGCACACTGCTTACTGGCTTACTCTGGATGTTATCATATAGAATCGCAGACAAAATGTTCAAAGGTGGAAGCAACAATCTTTAATCAAGGAATTCTCTTCAGGCTTGCCTTACAGAGGCATTTTCACAGTCTAGATTCTTCCTCTCAAATTACTCTGACTTATGTACTGTTAACATCAAATCTAATGGGGACACTATCCTTAACACCATGTAATTTTGCTGTTTTCTTCCATTTAGTTTTTCCTTTCTTTGGTTCTTGCTGCATAATTCTATTTTCTTAATTGCATCCCACACTTTGCATGTTCAGTCTATCAGGGTGCCATTTGGACTGTCTATCCCTCTCTGGAAATCATTGAAAATCCCTGACACTGTTGGAAATAAACTGTTGTAACCCACTTTACCTTAAAATGGTCTGACAGTGAGATGAGCCCACATCCTAAGATGCTTAAGTAGCATTTGACAAGCTAAGCCTTCATCAATCAAACCATAACCATTCTAGACTGAATAAATTAAATATTGAACTTGCTTACTTTGTTTGGGGAATTTTTAGGGTTAGTATCCTACTCAGGAATGTCTGAATGAATGACTTTGAGGGGATTATTCTTAGACAAAAGTACGCATGGGATTCAAAAGTAAGGAAAAATGGAATTGCATTCCTCAGGTGATGAGTGCTAATGAATTTGAGTTGCTGAACTAGTCTGTATCCACATAAACAGGAAGAGAAGAAAGCTGATAGAGATCCCAAGGAAGAGTCAGAAGTGGTCCTATGCTGTTGCCACTCCATGTCTCGAGTGGTCCTGATACAGAAAATTCTTTTTCCAGATTATCAGGAACAGCACTTCAATCATTTTTCTCTGGTACTGTGGATTTAGCATGAGGGAAACTGTGGCAGAGGATATAAAGGGCAATGCACATGTAAGACTTGTGTATTGAATAGGAAAATACAGCAAGGTAATGTGTTTTTATTACAATAGTATAGTTTCAGTCATCTTCCCAGTGGATATCTGGAGCAAACATCAATGTGCCCCATGAGACAGTCACTTACCACTGAGAAGAAATCACATTTAGATCTTGTCTGAAATAGGTCTTTCATAACACTACATAAGTTGGAGATAAGATGATTTTTCATTTCCCATAATCCTCTATCCATTCTACATATCAAGTGTAGG
Source organism: Ondatra zibethicus (assembly GCA_004026605.1). Classification (NCBI taxonomy): domain Eukaryota; kingdom Metazoa; phylum Chordata; class Mammalia; order Rodentia; family Cricetidae; genus Ondatra; species Ondatra zibethicus. The sequence continues at coordinate 15,966 of PVIU01020990.1, read as the reverse complement.
TATATGGAAAAGCAAGAAATAGAGAGAAATTGTGGAAGTAAACATCTCTGATTTTACTGAGGTGTAACATGAGTCACAGGAGCTCTAGAGCAATAAACAATGTGTCAATAAATGGAACTTGAGATGAAGTTGTATTGGATAACAAGTTAGGGTCTCATCCGAGGGAAAACGTTATTCTTCATGTCTTAGTAGTCATGAATTGCCTATAACTTTTTGTCTAAGGGGTTGGAATCTAGTGAGGTTTTCCCCATTCATGCTGGCCTGTCATCTCTTGTTGTCATTAGTTGGGTCTTTTTTAGGGTGTTGAAATATTGAGAGTTCCTGGATGCAAATGTCCTGTCCTATATAAAAGACACAATCTCCACACCAACCCCCTGATTATCTAGCTCTTACAATCATTCTGCCTCCTCGTTTGATAAAGTCTAGGAACCTTAAGTATGGGAGTTGTGTTGTAGAAACAGTAATTGGGCCCGGGAAACCTATGGTTAGATTTTCTCTATAGTTTGATTTGCTGGTTTCAGTAGTGGTTTCTGTCTGCTGAAAACCTTCTCTCCCATTCCCCTTGACACATTTTTTCCCTTGGTTTCTCTAGTTACTCTGGAGACTCTAAAGACAGAGCTGGGTACCATGAATAAGAAAGAATATGCAGCATTAACTTTCTGAGTCTTAGTTACCTCATTCTGCGTATTTTCTAGCTCCATCCATTTATCTTCAAATTTCATGACTTTAGTTTTCCTAATATATGAATAGTATTCTACTGTGTATATATGAAACATTTACATTAGCCACGCATCAGTTGAAGGATGTTTGCATTTTCTATTTCTTAAGAGGTATAAATACAAAGGCAAATAACTTGTTTCAGGAAGCACTTAAGGAGAAAGATGCTATATGCATCCTAGGTCATATGCCTAGGAGTAATATAGCTGAGCCATAGTGCAGCTCTCTTTTTAGATTTTTGAGAATTCTCCACACAGATTTCCTATCATATATTCATCAGACTCAAGAAATTCAAATTTTAAAATAGTACAGTACTGGAATTAATGACCACATTAACTCCAGCCCATTAGCAGGAGGTGATTTCAAAAATCACACTATTTGCCGCAGATAGATATATAAATAGAGAATCTTCAAAATTATATCACATTACATAGAAAATGCACCTAACTATTATCTGCAGAATATGCCTCCTAAATATCAAAGAATGTATATTCTACTCAGCAGCCCATGGAAACTTCTCTAAATATACCACATTACAGAGAAAGCAAGTTTTAGAAAAATTCATAAAATTTAAATGATTACATGTATTCTTTGTGACCACAGAGCAACAAAACTTATAATCAACAGTAAACAAATTTCTGAAAAGTAGAAAAACTCATATATGCTTAATAGCAAATTATTGGATGATGCATGGGTCAGAGAAGAAAACAAGAGTGACATTTCAGAAATCCTGAAATTAAATGAAAATAATAAAACAATAATCAAAAATTCTTAACTTACTACAAGCATTCCCAAGTGTAAAATGATATCTCTAAGCGCCTACATTTAAAAAAATTAGAAAGAAAACAAATAAATGACATAATGATATGACTCCAGAATTTGGGAAAACAAGAATAAACCAAACCTCAAATCCAGTAGGCAGCAAGAAATAATGAAAAATCAGAGAAGAAATTAATTAAATAAAACCAAAGGCAAAAATAAAAGTAATCAAAAAAATCAAAGAGCAGATTCTTTGAAAAGTAAACAAGACATATATACCTCTGTAAAAATTAACAAAAAAATTAGAAACTGATAACTCAAATTTACAGAATCAAAGACAGATATGGAAGTACGACAATGGATGTCTAAAAAACTTCAGAGTAATGTAAAGTAATACATTAAAGATCATGAAGCTAGAAAACTTAAAAGAAATGGATGAATTTCTAAATTAATCCAAGCCATCAAAGCTAAAAGAAGATCAAAAACTTAAACATTCTAGTAACCAAAAAGAAGACAAAAACACTAATATAAACCTTACAAATAAAAGCACAAACAAAGAAAACCAAAATCCAAAGAAACCTGCTTGTCTAGATGTATTGACTACTAAATTCTATCAGACTTTCAAAGAGGACCTGCAAGCAGTAATCATTGTCACCAAAAATATGTCACAAGCCACACCCATAAAATTTCAACAATATAATAACATGAACTAAACATTAGCCACAACAAAGATAATAACAATAAAGATGCTAACAATGGGCAACGGGATAGGGGCTTTGGAATCCTTAATTCTATAGAAAACAAAAGGCAACTGGGGAATGCTGAGAGCAGGAGAAATAGTTTTCCCCAGGAAACAGAATACCAATTTGTTATCCAATACCACATGGTCAGCTCTTACAATACATATGCAAAAACAATAGGCAGACTGAGCAGGTTGTACTCATACACATACCTATACTAGTATGTACTAGTGTGTGCATGTGGGGGGGGGTGGGTGCGGGGGGTATGGGAGGTGTTTGTGGGTGTGTCTTATGACAATTAATGGAAAAGGTGGCCATGTTTTCAAAAAAAGAGGCAAGGAGAGATATGTGAGAAATTTGGAGGTAGGAATAGGAAGGGAAAATAATGTAATTTATTTTAATCTCAGAAAATGAAAAGAGAAAAACACAAACAAGAATAACTTCCAAACTCAGTACTCTAGTACTAAAACCAGGTAAAGAAACAGTGGGAAGAGAGAGAGAGGAAGAGAGAGAGAGGGGTAGAGAGAGAGAGAGAGACCAATATCTCTGATGAACATAAACACAAAAATACTCTGTGAATAACTTCCTGCCAATTAAATGCATATATTAAAAACAGAATCTACCAAATCTGTCTTTATCTTAGAAACACAGGTGTATTTCAATAAACTTTGCCAATCTCATAAATCATACAAATGGCCGTATATACAAACTCACATAATCATGGTAAAAGATACAGAAAAGTCCCTTGGCAGATCCAGCATACATCAACAGAAGTCCTAAAGAGAGTACTGCTAAATGGAACATAACTCAATACAATAAATGGCGCATATAAAGAAACCAACAACCAACATGGGGGGAAAGAACCTGAGTAATCTCATTAAAATCGGGGATGAGACAGTGCTCACTGTGCACTGAACTCACTCCTTTTCCATTGACTCTCAAGCCAATTAAGCAGGTCTTCTATATGTTAGCAGAGTGTCCATATTAGTAGTGCATCTAATACTAAATGAACCAAGACATTGACAATTGCCCTGTTAGACTTTGACATATCTAAAGCTTTCTTTGTATTTTTTTATTAATTATGTGTTACATAAAATGGGGAGCTTCACAAGGTAGAAAATGAAAAATAGCTTTGAAGAAATTGATTACTGAAGACCATCTTGGTATTTTGTCTTGGCACTTGTAACCACCAAAATATCTCCACTTCAAGTGCTTAAGATAAAGTTCAACCTTATCCATGTCAACAAATAGGCAGTAAGACAATTTATAAACAATAGAAAACCATGATTATTTGTTGACTAACTGTAAGGATGCAAGCTCTGACCAGACAGGATATTTTTCATCTCCTTCAGTTCTATGTTTAATCTTGTCTATATGACTGTATTGCTTGTTCATGAGAATTAGAAGCTTTGCTGCTATTTAGTAGGTGCCAACAGGAACTGATTAAGAAAGACAGCCCTCACCATTGTGAAAGACAAATGGTGCAACCATTTTGACTTGGATTCATTATGCCAAAAGATTTTTCTTAGGTTGTTTTGGAATATAAAAACAAAGACTTAATAAAAGAAAGATGACATTCATGAGTGAGCTTTCCTCAGTCTACTTATCTTCCTTCCTACTAGCTATTGGCTAGCATGAGCAGGTGAAGAGCAGGGGCACAGTGTGACCTTCACAATCAACATCAGGGGGAATGTCACTGTAGTTTGATCTCCCTGAATGTGTTCAACACAAGGATCATACAGAAAACTCATCTTTGATTTAAAATACTTGATATGCTTGGTACTTGTTAGATACTCCAATGGCAATGGCCATAAAAATGAGATAAGGAATCCAAAAGACTTTGCAGAGTGAAGTGTATAAAGATAGGAAGTGGAGGAGCACAGCAACTGGTGATAGATCCCAGGAACACTGTGGCATCCAACTAATAGTGAGTGCTTGAGTTCGGAGAAATGCAGATACCAATTCTTACTGCGCATGCTCATGGTAAAAGTTCTGTGTCAACATAACAAATCTTAAATTTACTTTTCTTTGCTAATTGTGAGAACACTGGGGTGAATTAATAAAGAAGTTTGTGAAGTATCTGCTAGTTTAGAATGCTGCAACAAATTTCATCTCTCCCTCTTTTCACTTCTTGTTATTACTTTGATATGATGTTCAAACCAAACAGTTTCAACATAAATTATTGCAGGAAATTAGACAGGACATATAACAATTGTAGTGGAATTTCATTTGTATTTTAACAAATAAAGCTTGAGCCCCACTGTTCAGTCTTACCAGGCAAGGTAATACATATCTTTAATCCTAGAAGGCATGATTGTCATAGAAAACAGGTGATGCATGCTTTTAATCCCAGTAGTGCATGCCTTTAATCCCAGCTCTAGAGAGGATTATAAGGCAGGAGGGGACAACTGTCAGTCTGGCTTGCATTCTGAGATTCCTGGAGGCAAGATCATGGTATCAGACTGAGGTATGGGTAAGAGCCAGTGACTGGCTGTTTTGCTTTTCTGATCTTCAAGTTGAATCCCAATTTCTCTCTTAAGATTTTATTAATTGAACATCATTTGGTGCCCAACGTTTGGGGCATAAATTCACCAAAAGGCAACTTGTCTGAGGCTTTTTAAACTAATAGCCCTGGCCAGATCTGGGATTGGAAGCTCTAGGAGCTAGAACTAAACCTAATCACCTGGGTTTGGGAGAAAAACTAATACTTCCAGCTCCTATCTACCCCTGATTAGCTTCCATGTAAAGATGAAAACACACAGAGATTCTGGATACTGTGTTATTGTGCTGTCTTTGAATTATTTGACTGCTGAGGAATGAGCAACAGCTGATAAAAGACATTTGACTATAAATGCTGCTGCATTAATTAAAACCTATATATTTTGAAAATGCCTTGACTTAAAAATTTAAATAAAAAGAGATGTAACTTTGGAGAAGAGGTTTTGCTTTTGTTTCCACAGGAAATGAGAAGCAGTGGATTCATTCCGGGTTAAGAAAAATAGGGTTTCATCAAGAAAGACTCAATGAAAAACCTCTGATAGTAGTGGATGGCATAGATGATCAATGTTTCAGAGCACCTTTGTTGCAGTTTCCTCTGAGTTCTACATACAGAACAGCTTCAAGACTGCTGGCTCACAGAATACGCTAGTCAGGACTTCAACAAAATCCTAAATTTTCTTTGGGTCCCTATAAGATTATCAGTGCCCCCAATCAGGAAAAAGTAGCCTAAAAATGATGCCCACATTTCCAAAAACTGGACCATAGATATTTGTCTTTTTTAGTGTGTTGGTTAGGGGTTGTTATGGATAATGGTAAGGAAAAAGGCTAAACAAAGTAAATTAGATTCAAGGTTCTTGTTTTGAAAAGAAAAAAGGAGATATATAAAAGGGTAGATTACTGAATCTACTCTGAAAAGAAGAAGGGAGGATACAGATATGATAAGATAAAAAAGGTAGATTATTGAATATACTTTTAAAAAGCAACTACTAGTTTTAAATTTTTTACATTGTATTAGACTTTCGTGTGCTATACACAAATTTTAGGTCAATTTTGTTAAAACATACTCTACACATATTTCTAATCTTGCTTAAATTATTATACTTTATTAGCTCATTTAACAATGTAATGTAAATCTCTAGTCCTTGAAAATTACTATTACCAACTGCTTAGGATAATAAGAAAATGCAGTCCCCTATTATAATCAAATTTGAAGTCACATTAGGTATGTTTTCAAGGTCAAGCAAAGATATATTTTAGATAGACATGTCATCTTCAAACACTTCAGAGACCCACAGAGTATGTCATTTAAGATGTTTTAATAACCTAGGCTCTTTTTTATGATGATGAGACATGTCTGCTCCTGGCAGCACCAATCTACTTCAGAGAAAATAAGGATATTGAAGAAACTCCAAATGGAGTTTACATTCTTTGTGGCAAAAGTAAGTCGCTGGGAAAGTAAATGCCCTTATGTCAACTGGTGATGGTATACTGTCCTAATTGGACAAGCAGGGCAAAAAAGAAAGTGATGACCAAACATTGTCAAGACAAGAAGGGCCAGTACTTCAGAATGTCCTGCTTTAGAGAAAAGTCTGTTAGATATGCTAGGCTTGTAGGCAAAGATGGATGCCTTCAACATTGCAGAGTAACTTTGGGTGGCTGTCCAGGCAGCCAGTGTTTGTGTCATTATTTTTTGGAAGTTGCTTGCTTGCACTTCCTACTTACTCAGTTAATATTATTTCCTTCTGGGGTCTCTGAGGTAGTTGAAGACTAGATAGTTACAATTATAGTCTTGGTTGTTTACAAGACTCAGAAAAGAAATTCACTAAAGAAATGTAAAGTATATAAGGTTGAGAGATATCAGAAGATAGTTTTGGATGGTAATGCAAGTTGTTTTGGAAAGTAAATTAGGTACAAGACATTAGACTCATCAAGATATATTCACATCTATACTTAAATTTTCTTGTATCCTGTGCCTCAAAACTTATGTGTTTCCTTTAACAGGCACTGCAATATTATACTCTTTTTTCTATATCACTGAACATATACATATATACTATTCACTGATAATTGTAAATCTAAAGTGGAATTGAATCGTCTATTTCAAAATTAGTTATCAATATGAGGCATTTTTTAAAAAATAAACAAACAATGAAGAATTTTAAAACACAAAATTTTTAATTAATATGAATTTATTCATAAATATATGCTTATTTAAACATCATATTTGCATAATTATATTATTTAAAATATCTTTTATGAAGAACTCTATTTAGGTTTAAACACTTTATCTATAAACACTGGACCTTTCAGGGACAAAGAATGACTTAAATGTGTTGAGGAAAAAAGAACTGAGATGAAGATGTTTACAGAGCAGTACATTTTCATGGCCATTTATTGAAAACTGCATCATCAAAGAGTATAGATGGTTTAGAAAGATAGTGAAGATACTTAGGCAGAATGATTTCTTACTGCTTCACATCAGTGAATGCCTCTTGGGGGCAAGTTGAAAAGCAGTACTAATATAATATAAACTCAAACTATAATACCTTCAAATATAGCATAGCTTCCTGCATTTAAAAATTATTGGTCAAAGGGTTCTTCTAAAACAGAAATAATGTTTTGAAGTCAAATAATCAAATAGGATAACTCATGTGCAAGCCTGAGAAAACAATAGAAAAAAATCTTTCTTTTTTTTTCTGAAATTGTGACATTTTGAACTCATTAAACCTTGTGTTCCCAGCAAATTACATTTCATAATTTCTGCAATATCCAACCTTCTGAAAATTGCCCTAACATCTGAATTTTTAAACATCCATGTTTTCTAACCAATTAGGTTGCATTATTTTATCTCTTTTCCTTGTATGTGGCAGTATATGCTTTTAAGTGCACATTTACAAGTGTATATATGTGTATATACACATATGTGTATATACACAGACACAGACATACATATATCATATATCAGAGAAAAACATCAAGTTTTTTTAGGTAAATATTAACCATATTTCTATGTTATATTTTGGGGATGAAGTCTCTCACTAACCTGAAACTTGCTAATCAGATCAAACTGACTGGCCAGTTTTCCAGTGGCTTCCCTGCTTCAGGCAATGTCAGCATCGTCATCACTATTACCAAGGGCATGTGTATCTGTATTTCCCTGCTATTTTCACAAATTGTATCCATATTATTTTAGATACTTACAAAGTCAAGTTGAATCCATGGTCCTCTACAAAAACATCATACCAGGTGTAAATTACTGTTGTTTATCACATCCCTCCTTCCTCCAACTCTTGAATTTGTTCTGTAATTTTTAGTGTTTGTCTGCTTCTTAGGACTGTTAAGACATGTATGTGGCCTTTTCCTGACCTCCTCATCACTTCATTATTCAATTATTCTCAGCAGTTGAACTGACCAATTTTTTAGTAACAAACTGACTGCTGTAAACTGTCTCTCCACAAATTTGGCATAAAAAAGATTTTAAATTTGAAAATTACATCACAAAAGAGAAAGAAAAAATTTCTTTGTGTGTTCTAAATCCTTATAATGTACATATTTTTGCCTGTCTTAGCATACACAGCATGGGTTTCCTCCTGTAGGTTGGCCTTTAATCAAATAAGCATGCTGTTGCTTGCTGCCAGAACTATTATACCAGAATTATGTTGGTAGACATGCCTTGCCATTTTTGTTCCTGTATTAGCATACATACTCTATATTAGGTCATTTTGAGATGACTCAAATTGTAGAGTTTCAATTTCCATAAATGTAATGCTTCGAGACATTATTTTGTGTAGTATAAAAATTTGTAACTGTATGTGTATATACATACACATATATGTATGCATATGTGTGCTTATGTGTTCTCAGACAAATTTTTATAATCTAAAATTAATTGAAACAGACAAATACCTTTGTTCTCCATTTCATAAAATTCATGGATGTCATTAGCTCTGGATCTTTGCCAGTATCACCTGTAGAACATTGGTATCAGCATATTGTAATATTGTAGTGTCATTTAGTTTATCCCAGACTGGCAGACTGTAATACACACATTGTTCACATTGCTTTAGCACTAGATGTTTTTAAGACTGATTCTAGTAGGCAAACTCACAAGACCAAAGAAACAAAAATATTTTTTCTTATATTTAGAGTTATAACAATTTGAACACGTAGACACTTGTGCTCCCAATAAGTTACCATTTCTTAATATTAGTAACAACACTCTTGGAATTACATTTTTCCTTCAGAATTCCCTGGCATTAGAAGATTTTTAAAACAGCATCTACTGTTTCTTGCCATTAGGCAACAATATATGTGTCCCCTCTCTTATATGTTTGTTGATGAGTGGGTTGCAGAAAGAGACAATTGCTTTGTTTTTGTTTCAACATTAAATCCCTCAATGGCTTCAAACTTGCTAGGTAGACTGGCCAAGCTGGTTAACCAAAATCAAAGATTCACCTGTCTTTTTCCATTAGTGATAGAATTACGAACCTCAGTCAACACAGCATCTTTCCACTGTGTCCTTCGTTCTATTATTTCAAATAGGAACCAATGGTAGAAGGATGAGGCATCTTGCCCTATGGTGACTGTAATGAGGAAACTAAAAAGGATGAATATTGGCCACTTTGTCTTCATTTTTCTTTTTATATTTGAGATTATTATGTAATGGCATTGTTTCTCTCTTGCATTTCCTCTCTCCAAACCCTTTCACATATCTCTCCACTTTCTATTTCAAATTCATAGCTCTTCTTTTATTAAATGTTACTATATGCATATATATTTGTGTTTCTACATATGTATTCCTAAATATAGCATGATCAGGCTGTATAATGTTACTTGTACATAGGTTTCCAGTTGTGACTATTTGGCATTGGTAACTAATTGGTTTGCTCTTACATGTAGAAGATGATTTATCACACTCTCAGCATTCATTAGTCACCTATAGTTTTTTTGTGTAGTGTTGAAGCTCATGGTCTTTCCTGTCATTATTTATTCTTATGTGGAATAATATCATAAATGGTATATATTATAGAAATAAAATATACAGCCTATAGTTTTTCCAAACAACATCAAATATGCTTTATTTGACTAGCTACTTTCTCCAATGATAAATCAATTGATAATATTTTGTTGTTCTCTGTAAGTCTACCACCTGTCATTCTGGTAAGTTATGTACTCTTGGTTTTCTCTGCTTGTACATAGGGAAGCAAAATATGCTGGGATTAAGAAGGTTGTGATACTAACTACGTTAGATAAAATTGATGCCAACATTTCAGTGGCAAGAAGCCCAAACAGTTTTTCTATAGGAATTATTCTATATTAAAATGCATCAAATTTTAATTGTTGTACTTATTTGTGCTTTTTTTTATATTATTTAAAGACATTATAACAATGATCCAACTAAGACATCCTAGCCTTGGTATTTATTCTTCCCTCTGTTTACACAAAACCCTATCACTTTCCTTTAAATGAACAGTCTATTTATAAGAATGTACAAGGGTCAAACAGTGCCAAAGAACTGTCTTTAATAATAGAATAGACAGAGTAACTGTAGAGATGTCTCATGGTTAACAACACTGGATATTCATCCTGGAGACCAGTTTTTGATTCCTAGCACCCATATGGTAGCTTACAACCATCAGCAACTCAAGTTCTAGGGAATCTAATACCCTCTTCTAGTACTCCAGTCACCAGGTAGTACATGGCACACATACATACATGCAGATAGAACATTTACAAGCATGATTTAAGATAAAAATAAATTTTAATAAAAGAGATACACTTGATGGCAAACTCAACATAGTGTGACCTCTCATATTACGCTCACTACAAAGACCATATATTAAAACCATCTCTGATGAAAATACTGCTGTGAGAAACAAAAGATTTGAAAGTATTCCACTGGTCTACTGGGTTTCAACAATGTGGCACTGAGACATAACATCCAGGACAGATGTGTAAACTCTTCATACATTCATGGCTATTCCAACATACATGCACCCTGTGGGCCCTAGTTTGAACATCTCTGTCAGGTATTTCATAGCTAACCTAACGTTATTAAAGTTTGAGTAGATGAGGATGGCATAAAAGTTTGCACGGCATAGGAGTAAGAGTGAGGGCTTGAGTTGGATGCAACCCACAGAACGACACATGTGGGCTAGAATTTTTATATAATATCTGAGCCTCAGTTTTCTTAACTCACTCAGCCACTGTAATAATTAAAACTTGTATAATAATTTAGATGTGTTAAATGTCCTAACATCAATAGACTTTTATGTAAAATTTCTATCAACATATTCTATATTTCTTTTATAATATTGTATCAACATATTTTCTTTCTTTCACTCTTCTTATATTAACATGTGTATTACTAATGAGAGTAGCAGAAATAAAATTAATGTTACACAATTAAAATTGTGGTGTGAGAACAATTATATTGTGTGTGGGGGTGGGTGGGGGTGTGTATGTGTATGTTTGAAATGTAGTTAAGGTCCATGTTAAGGTTGGTTAAAGCATGTATAGATGGCATAATGTGAGACTTCATCATAACTGAGGGCATGCTTCTATTATGATAACTGTAAAATTTTACAGATACCTCTTGTTCAGTTGGCTCTTAGTTACCAAATAGGAAAAGTTCAAGAATTCACTGAGGAATGGACATGCAAGTTGGAAACCACAAGAACCTGAAGGGTACTGAAAATATGAAGGGTACTCAATATGAGATGTCAGAAATTAGTAATATTCAAAGTTACAAAAAGAGGGGACTTTTGTAATGTTCAGTGAATAGAATTTTGTATCTTCTATATACACATGAATATAGTTAACCATGTGTGTAATTCTATTCAAAGTTTTCTGTGCAACCATGAGTATATCCCCAGGTGTAAACATTGGCAAAACACGTTCTCTCCATAGAGAATTTTTGGATCGTCTATGATATCACTTAGACTTTAAATTTCATTGTAATTTATCTATTCTATAATGTGATTTAATATGATTATTCTTTAATTACTGCCTTCCCCCTTCTTTTTTCCCAGTTTTTTTCCTAGAATTCATTGTTCAGATTTCTGTTATCAGGTTAATTATCATCCCCTGAGCTACCTAAAAGTGGCCATATGCCCTCACCTCTATGAAGCCATTAACCATCAATATCTCTGAAGTCGTGGGGTAGGGCCATGTCACATCCCCACTACATCTAAGACAGTAGGCAGTTCTTACACAAGCAAACACAGCCTGGGTCCTAAAATGTCCAAAATATACTGCTTTGCATTGGTACTCTCCAGCCTCTGACTCTTGATAATTCTTCTGCTCTCCTCTTCCAAAGTAGTCTCTGAAACTTGGGGGTTTGGTGATCTAAATATCTAATTGGTGACTAAACAAGCCTCTAATACTTGTTCTCTGTAATTTTATTATTTGAGAATATAGAAAATTCTCTAATAAGGCCTGAAAGGTTCAGCTAGTCTATTAATACAGAGATCAAAATTTAGAGGGAAATTTGAGACTGAGCAGTTTCTTTGACAATGGGAAAGAGCTATACTTACCTGTGAACGTGTAGACAAGTTTTAGAATGCAGTTAGGAGTTATTCCAGTCTATTAGAGTGTTGGGGTTAGGTGAGTGTACAATTCTTAGGTAAAAGAGTAGGCACTCACCAGCCTAGGCCAGATAATAGAGTGTACCTTCCCGCCTGGATCTAGTAAGAAGGTAATGGCATGGGATGACAGGATAAGGTCTTATGAACCGAAGGGACTGTTCATGCACACAGGATGTGAATCCCGGCCCAAACCTGAAGGTTGGGCAAATATGGATATGCTCCCTGAGACGAGACAGGACTACTGATTGTAGCACCATGTGGGCCTCTTTGAGGAGTTTGTTGAGTGTAGTTAACTTAAGGATATGAAAGAAAACATAACAAAGCATCAGAATGCAGGGTATCATGGCCTGGCAGAACCTGTTGGGTAGCTTTGCCATGGGGCAACAGTATAGGTTCTGGCAAGCTGAACGACTTTCTTGAGGTAGTCCAATATCCCATTACTTATTAATATGGAAAAACTTTTAATTTAAAATTACTCTCTGATTCTAATAACTATATCAACATCAAGATTAATTTAGTGTGACTCTAGCATTAGTTGTTAATTATTCCAATAGCCAATCAAACCTCTTAAAGTTGTTAACACATTTAGTACTAAATGAATAAAAGATACAAACAAGTTACCTTTCTAAACTTTGGCATATAAGCAATGTTTATTTTTCTTTTAAAAGAAACCCATTACACCCAAGCAAACCTTCGAAATGTATAAAACAAAGACTATTTAAAAGGATACAACATCATGAATCTCCAATTCTTGGGGATGAGCATATGTCACTATTAACAAGCACCATACATCTCAAGATCATGAGAGAAAGGTCAACCATTTGTAAATCAATGTGCAAGCAATATGATAATTTACAAAGAGCAATAAAGCGAGAGTCTTCATCAGATGATTGAATGTCTTCAAGACCAGACCAGAGGGTATAATCCACATTTTCTGTTGTTCGATAAATCTGTTGACCAAAAGGATGATCAGTCAGTTATTATTTACACAACTTGTATTTGCTTCTCCTTTCCTTCCTAGATATTAAAAAACATTTAAGGAAATGATAATAATATTAAACTGCTTGCAGACAAGTATCTGTTTTAGAATACCTACCTGCAAGGGTGACAAAATATTATGGGAGGAACCATCCACTCTTTGATAGGATCTAAGCAGCAACTCCATGAGATGTAACCCATACCTGGCATTGTTAAGGCTGTTAATGACACTTAGAACCTAAAAATAGATAGGTGACAGAGCTAGGAAGAAACCTACTACTATTATTCATTAAAATGAATATAGCAATAAAATACTGTGATACTTATAGATGTGTATCTCTCAGTCTCCATCAGAAAAGTTTCTTCTGACTATAGTTATTAAAAAGAGATACACAACTATGCAATGTGCATAGATTAAGAGACTCTGAGCCCCTCAGCCTAAAATAGGATCTCTTTATCAAAGCCTCCTTTTCAAGGATCCAGTATCTACATGGAAGAGGAGGCAGAAAACTGTAAGAGGCTAAACTGGTAACTGACATCAAGGAAAGAGCATCTTCCAGAAACAACAGGACTGATACACACATAAACTCACAGACTTTGACAATATGCATAAAACTTCCACAGGTTCAAACTAGACAAAATCCCAGGACTGAGATGTGGAAGTGGATACAAAGTTCTATCCCTAACTAAAAAGTTATTTCCAATTGATAACTGACACAAAAGGGGGGGAAATCAGTTTTGTCCAATGGAGTAAAAGCAAGATGCATGCAGACATTTTCTTACATTTAATCTAATTCAAATGTAAACTGTCTTTTTATGACTCTAAAGAAAGAGGAACAGGATTTGAAACTTGAGCACAGACTTGGGTTTGACTTTTGCAATGCATGCTGATTGGCAAGGTATTATGTTGTTAAGAGCGTCTAATGAAGTAGTCAGGAATATTTCACTCTAGCCAGACTACTGTTGAAGCTACTTTAAAAAAAAACTTGAACTCTAATGTTTATCCGTTAGTTCTGAGAATGTTTACAAGATTGGGTACCAATTTTTTTTCTTGCAAATTGAGGTTTTCAGAACTAGATATTCATTGCAGACATCATATCATTCATGAATGAGGAAAATAAAAATAAGAACTCTACTCACCTTGCTGAGTAGACTCTTGGTGTCTTCAAAAAGCTCTGCAGTTTTTGCCCTAATGTCTTTGGCTAATGATAGGACATCATCGTGTCTTCCTGGCATACTTCCAAGTATGGTCAGGAGGTTGTGAAGAGTGTCATTCCAAGCCTGCATTCTACTGAGTATCAGTTTTGGGAAGTCTTCGAGCTAAGCAGTCATGTTTCATCAGTTATATTAATACATGAAATAAAGAAGGATTAGTTAGCTTTGGTTTTCTATCAGACTTGTGAATTAAATATCCATTTGTTATTTTTATGGGAAGGTGGTATGGTTTGGGGGAATAAAAATAATATAGATTAATAAAGTAAAAATAATTAACCTGTAATTTGCCATCATAAAATAATTATGTATATACCTATTACTTCCAATAACCCATTTGATTGATCATGTTGTGTTTTCCACATGAAAATCTGATCTTCTTGTAGACTCTTTCATTCTTCATTATTTTACTTGTCCAGGGGAACCCACGAATTTGTTGGGGCTTAGTAGGTGTTCTGATTCAGGAAAAATAGATTCCCCCAGGGTAGATGGAGAAAAATTTAACTTAGATTCATAACACAGATAAACTAAGTTGTTCAAAATCATAATTATTTTTAGGTTGTTTTAAGATATTAGTAAAAGTACTCCATTAATGCAACCTGGCATTAATAAGTATTGTTTCCTCAACCTAGAGCACTCCTTCTTTTTGCCTCTTGCAGATCAGCACTCTTTGGGAACATATAAGTAAAGAACAATGGGATGTCATTGTCCTTAATAACAGCACAAATAGAAATAATGGAATTTTGATTTCCAGTGTGTTCCAAGATCTTACATGAAATTCATCCCTGCTATAACAGGGTTTGTGTGCTGATATCTTTAGTTATTATAGAGACAATGAAAAGAGTACAGTGAAATTTAGTGGATATTTGTGATAGAATTAAGAAAAATACTGTTCATAGCAGCATTGTTTGTAATAGCCAGAACCTGGAAACAACCTAGGTGCCCCTCAATGGAAGAATGGATCAAGAAAGTGTGGATTATATACTCATTAGAATACTACTCAGTGGTAAAATACAATGACATCTTGAATTTTGCATGCAAATAGATGGAAATAGAAAACGCTATCCTGAGTGAGGTAACCCAAGCCCAGAAAGATGATCATGGTATGTACTCACTCATTAGTGGACCCTAGCCATAAAATAAAGGACACTAAGCACTTAGCTCACAAGCCCAGAGAAGCCGAATAGCAAGGTGAACCCAAAGAAAGCATATACAGATCCTCCTGGAAGTTGGAAGCAAACAAGATCATCAAGCAAAAGTTGGAAGCCAGGGGGCAGGGATAGAGGTGGGAGGTAGGGGAGCAGGGGAAGGGGAGAGAGGGAAGGAGAAGGGAGAAGGACTGGGGAGAGCTTGGGGGAGTGGGAGGGTGAAGATGGAGGAAAGGTGGACATTGGAGAAGGGAATAAGATATCTACATTAAGAGAATCATTTTAGGGTTGGCAAGATACTTGGCCCTGGGGATCCCAGGTGTCCAC
>PVIU01020989.1:15154-32771 GCA_004026605.1 Ondatra zibethicus | reverse complement strand
ATGACACCAGGACCTATCTCTTCTGCATGTATTATCTTTTTGAGAACCGAGTCTTTTTGAATGCACTCCTTCCTAGGCCAGGAGGGATGGGGGTGGGCCTTGGACTTCCAACAGGGCAGGGCACCATGCCCTCTTTCAAGGAAGAAGGGGGAGGAAGGAGGGGTGGGGGGTAGTGGGAGGGGACCGGGAGAAGGGGAAGTAAGGAAAAAAATTTTTTTTTATCTTTAATTATGTTCTTGAATGGAAAAAATAAAACAAAACAATGTATGGAAAAAAAATAATAAACCTTAAAAAAAAAAATAAAAGAGGGTATAACCTGGATAGACTTCATTTATCTATAAAAATCCAATAAAAAAAGATGTCCTTTGATGTTACTAAAAAAAAAAAAAAAGAATTTAAATCCAGCTCCTTTCTTAAATTAACCCATTTCTATTCATCTGTGTATCGCCTCGAGGCTGTGACTTACCCATAAAGGTTCTGAACACCTTCCTTTGGCAACTACACGGCATCTCTTTGACTCTGCCTACTCTCTCTATATATCTCTGTTCAGATTTCCCACCTGGCTTTACTCTGCTAAGCCATTGTCCAAAACAGCTTATTTTATAACCAATGGTAATAAAACATATTCAAAACATACAGAGGGGAATCCCACACCAAGTCTCTATTTCTTTTATTCCAGAAGAAATCAGAAAACTGTCCTGTAGATCCCCACAGTTAACAAAGCAGGAGCTTTAAATACAACAGTTTTCATATATTTTGTAGTGATGTTATTATTCTCTTTATTTAGGATTCTATGTGCTTTTCCTTTTATTAAAAAGTAAGAAGGGATCCCTGTATGGAAAATGTCCCTTTTAAGAAGGGAAATAAAATGTAACAGATATGTTATTAACTTATGAAAGGTCAATGAAACCCAAACCTAGAAAAGTGCAAGCAGACTGACTGAATCTTTGTGAAGAAGGCTTTCCTCTTCCACTCACTTTTGAGCTACTTGGCTTAGGCTATCAGGTACCAGACCCTGAAGGAGGCACTCCGGATAGCAGAAATCAAACCCATGACATTATGCCATTGTCATAATGTGGCACATGTCATAAGCAACACTGAGTGTGGTAGGAAAGTGACATAAATGTGCCAAAAAAAAATGAAGTTCATGGTATTTTTTAAAAGTATTTTCTATCATTTTGTTTAATAGTTCTTTTTTCTTCTTGTTTTCCATTTTTCTGCTATGCATCTCAATTTGCCAGCTGACCATGTCGGTGCCTATGGTATAAACATCTATCAGTCTTATGGGCCTAACGGCCAGTACACAATGGAATTTGATGGTGATGAGTTGCTCTATGTGGACTTGGGTAAGAAGGAGACTGTCTGGAGGATTCCTGAGTTTGGCCAACTGAGAAGTTTTGACCCACAAGGCGGACTGCAAGAGATAGCTACAGCAAAACACAACTTAGACATCATGATTAAGAGGTCCAACTCTACCCCAACTACCAATGGTACGTGCTCAGCATCCCACTCCTCCCTCCCTCCCCTGGTGGGGAATGCTATTCACTGCTCTACAAAACCCTCTCTCCTTGAGGAAAAGCAACAATCCATGCCATTCCTTATAGCTGGGATAGGCAATACCCAACCCCCTCTACCCCCTACAGCAATCAGGAGAGAGGGACCTGCACCTTGCCCTAGAGATATGAGCAGGGGACCCAGCTCTGAAGGCCCGAGAGCAGGAGAACTGGTCCCACTCCTTGCGCAGGCTGCGCTGGGTGAGCTAGCTGAGGCAATGCTGTGGAGCTCATCTGGGTAGTGACCATGAGGGAAAGCTAGCCAGCTGACCACCCCAGCAACCAGCCAGGCCTAGAACCAGGGCTATGAGTTGGCCCACTCCAGCATCCAGTGAATCTATGAACTGTTGGAGCATGTGCAGGGGACAAACCTACAAATCCAAAACAGCAGGATCTCCATGACACAGGACAGCAGAATAGCCAAGAGGAGCCCCAGAGAGAGCCCATTAGCAGTGGCATAGCAGAAGCCAGAGGCCAGGAACCAGACCAAGGACTCATAGCAATGAACTCTTTTTCATTGTAAGGATGTATGGACTAAAACGAGAAAATTGTGTGACTCACCAGGCCACACTACAGCTTCCACAACATGATTGGTCTTTTTGTTTTTCTTGTTTGTTTAGTTTGGTTTTTGAATTTTCTTTTAAATTTGATTTTGTCTTGAGGGAGGTTGCAGGGCAGAGGGTGAGTGTGGGGGGTCAGGGAGATAAGTGGGATTAGAATGCATGATGTGAAATCCACAAAGAATCAATAAAGGTTAAAAAAAATACTCACCTTTCCAAGGCATGCCCAGATCTCATTACCGTCATCCTTTCTCTTCTTACAAATCATAAATTCCATGCAACATGAAGCTCTTTGTTCCCACAATGCACTCCTTGAATCTTTTGAAGAGGGCCTGGCAGATATCTTAACACCCTAGAGAGAAAGGCACCAGGATAAAGTGGATGCAGCACACGTTAGCTTCAAGCAGGAGGGAAGGTCAGGTTCTTGGACCATCATGTACGTGAGGCTCAACGAGGGCTCCCTCACCAGAACAATGCAGAAAGTCAGGGAGAGAAACTCCTATCAATCACTCACATCCAAGCTATTTCCTTTCCAGACATCCCTGAGGTGACCGTGTTCCCCAAGGCCCCTGTGCTGCTGGGTCAGCCCAACACCCTCATCTGCTTCGTGGATAACATCTTCCCCCCTGTGGTCAACATCACGTGGCTGAAAAACAGCAAGGCAGTCACAGAGACTGTTTATGAGACCAGCTTCATTGCTAGCCATGACTATTCCTTCCACAAGATGTCTTACCTCACCTTCATCCCTTCTGACGATGACGTCTATGACTGCAAGGTGGAGCACTGGGGCCTGGAGGAGCCGGCGCTGCAACACTGGGGTACGTGTGGGTTCTCCCTGCTTCTACACCGGTGCTGCAACACTGGGGTATGTGTGGGTTCTGCTTCTGCACCAGTGCTGAAACACTGGGGTACGTAAAGTTCCACCTGATTCTGCATGTTTTTGTTCTTTGTCAACTCTAGAACAACATGTTTTCTCGCTCTGGTGACCAAATTCATTTTCCTCTCTTCTATCTAGTGATAGACTTCATGTTCTTCCTTAGGACCAGTCCCAAAGTCTGTGTGGACTGATTTCCATCCTCACCCTGGCCCTCTTACATGCTTATACATGAACATGCTCCCCCCTGACCCCAAAATCTTCACTTTCCCAGAACCTGAGATTCCAGCCCCCATGTCAGAGATGACGGAGACTGTGGTCTGTGCCCTGGGGTTGTCTGTGGGCATCGTGGGCATCGTGGTGGGCACCATCTTCATCATTCAAGGCCTGAGATCAGGTGGCTCCTCCAGACACCCAGGACCCTTATAAACCACACCCTGGAGAGGAAGGTGAGGGTTTGTGTTTGTGGGAGCTGAAGCCACCACAGAGGGGGAGCAGAGGAAGAGGAGACAGGTGAAAATGTGGTTGGAGCATTGCTGGAGAATTGTGCAGTGGTGTGATCACAACACAGGTCCTCAGGAACGCATCCCTCTCCTGTCTGTTTTGTTGCAGGTGTGTGGTCCTCTCCAGGACAGAAGTGGTGTGCTGGATGACCTGGGCCAGTGTGTTTCCTGGACCAATTCATCATGCTCACTTGGGGAAGTGATTTTGCTTTTCTCTTGCACTTGAGGTCCCTCCTCATAGCTCACATACCCTAGGAATTCACTCCTGACTTGAGTTTTGTTTCTTGGTATCTTTCAAATCGTATCTACTGTAGAATCTCAGTGACCCTGGTTCAGTAGCTCCACAAAACCAATAAATCATCTTTTGTAAGTCAGTTACTGGTTTTTGTTTTGTTTTGTTTTTGTCTTTCATCTTGGAGTTTACTGGATCTGGAGCCATGATGGTTACACAGAAACAAACAAGTACAGCTCCAGAATGCTCAGGAATCTTGGCCAAGGTTGAAGTTTCTCTCTTCTTTAGTTCCCAGCCCTGACCATTTTCATCTGTCCCCAGTCAGACACAACAGTGTTGGAGGAGGCCGTTTGTTGGTTCCTGGCTGTTCAGCACCAAAATAATCACACAGAAACTGTATTAATTAAATTACTGCTTGGCCCATTAGCTCTAGCTAATGTGTAAATTTTTGAATGGAAAAATAATATATATATGAAAATTTTCATATATATATGAAAATCTCAAGGCACAGGGCACATGCCAGTAATCCCAGCACTCCAGAGACAGAGCAGGAAAGTCCTCACAAGTCTAAGGCCAACCTCATCTACCCAAGGCCAACCAGAGCTATATAGAAAGGGTCCTATCTAATATATTTTACATAAACTTCAATGAAAAGAACTTTAAAGTGATAAAAAAAATTTTAAAATGTTATCAAAAGTTAAAATTGTTCTCAAAACTGTTGGGGATCATCCAGGTGACACACCTCCTGGTGTGCCTATGAGGGCATTTCCAGAGACCTTTAGGTGAGGTGGCAAGAGCCAACCTGAATATATGCAGTGGCATCTTGTGGGCTGGGCCAACGGTGAAAGTAAGTCAGCCTTCATCCTTCATCTCTCTCTGCATCCTGACTGTGGATGCAATGTGATCAACCACCTCATGTTCCCTCTGCCATGATGGATTGTGTCCCCCCAGACTGTGAATCCTCCTCCTCCTCTCCCCTTTCCTTCCTCTATCCCTCCCTCTCTTCCTCCCTACTGTCAGATTTTTGTCACAGCAGCAGGACAAGCAGCTCCTAAAATGACAGAGTTCGCTCTCCAAGCTGAGATGACAGGAGCCTATTGGTCCACAGCTGGATACGTGGCCCATGGTGAGCCAAAACTCTGTCATGTGGTGCATGGCTGTGACCATATTTTAGACTTTCATAAATATACAGATGTCAATTAAAATAATATGTGGTATTAAAAGCTTAAGTTTGTGGAGGTGATGAGGTGTGTTTCTTCTGTCCTCACAATAAGAATTCCCAAGGCAGGAAAGGAAATGGGGGCCGGTTACAAGAGCATCAGAAAGGACAATGATATACATACCTGAAGTAGAGCAAATATGTGGGTGCAAGGGAGGAAACAGAAACCACAGATTTCCAGGGCCCAGACAGGGATGTGGGTGCCTCACCTCCTAAGTGAATCTGGGAGAGATACTGCATAGATTTCCCTGCACCACAAAAGGCTGCAGGAGGCAGTGGGGTGAATGTAGTTATAGGGTGCCTCTAGGCAGATTAGCCCAAGTGGGGCTCACTGAATTCCCTGTAGATACCCCTATGTCCTAGGAGCAACAGAACACCTCATCCCGGCCCTGTGCCCCTCATTCCTCCTAGTGAAGGAGACATGGGCCTGTGAGATCAAATTCCCAGAGCGCCAACACGGTTTAAATCTGCAGCAGCAGCTGTGGGTGTAGCATCCTTCACTAGACACACTGTCCCCCAAGGAAAACTCTTCCAGAGAAACCAGGCCAACAGATGTGTATTCCAGACTCTCATGGGTGTGTCCAAGAGTCTTGAGAGCTAGGCCACCTGGCTTGAGAGTTTGTGTCACTGAAGTCATTTTAAGCATCTTCTGTCTTTCCACCTGCAACTGCTGACTGTGTGATTAGCACTGGGAAGACACCGAGGGCTGTTATAAAACCTGGGGCCATTTCTGTCCATGCCAGCTGCATTGGTGAGCTTAGAATGAAAAAAAAATGATGAAATGCATGCCCTGGCAATGCTGAAACATGCATGGGCAGCCTGTATATGGTGGTTCTCTTGAACTTGTCCATATTGGGTTTCATGGTCTAAGTTGATGAGGATGACTGACCAGGTCTCTTCTTCAAGAGGACACAAGCTTAGAATGCAATGGGAAATACAAAATGCTAGCACAGTAGGTAATACAGCACAAATTAATACAAATAAATCTACACCCAGAGGCCTGACTCAGCAAATTATAGCTAGTACATTAAACTTCACATCACTAAGTAAACTATGCAGTACTTCCTAATCTTATCCCACCTACAATTTGGGAGCCATTTTAGTTTCTTTGCAGTTACTGATAACATCTCAACATTCCATATTTATATCCATTATTACATTGTTAAAATGAACTGTGCTATAAAAATGAAAGCAGTAGGAATATCTGGTGGAGACGAAGGGGACAAGTTATGGAGAGGGATGAGGAGGATAGTGGAGGGAAGAAACAAAAGCAAGGGCCAACTAATAAGTATGTGTGAGACTGTCATGATGTCATTATTTTATATGCTAAAACTAATCTGAATCTTTAGATATGTGTTTCATTTGGAATACCCACAGAGATCAGGAAATTAGTATGTGACCCTGGGGGAGCTTCCAAAGATGGGGGGAGACAAAATGCAGTGGGATAAAGGGCTTAGGAACAATGGAATATAAAGGGTTAAACTGGGTAAGCATTGTAGCACAAATAATAAAAACCTGGATATATCTTGTGTAGCTCAGGATGGCCTTGAACTCACAGAGATCTGTCTGCCTCTGTCTCTCGAGTCCTGGGATTAAAGTTGTGTGCCACCACTGCCCTGGCTGACTAGTGTGGTTGCTTTGCCCTCTGATCTTCAGGCAAGCTTTATTTATTAAAATACAAATAATATACCACTATAGAGCATGGGTGGGCAGAGTAGAGGAGGGAATGTGGGGAAGGATAAATAACACTAAGAACTAATAACAAAAAGTTGTATGGAAATCTATTACTGTATAAGCTTGCTAAACAAACACACACACAAACACACATACATACACACACGAACATTTAAAAAAAACTAAAATGAATTCACCCATAACAGGGTGATAATCCCTATGAGACACCACCGTCCAACAGGTACAGGAATCCCTTATGACAAGAGGGTAGACTGCCTGGTTAGGTTTTTGTCTCTCTAGTAAAGGTATGTTCCCTTCCGTGACCTGTAAACTTTTAGTCAAATCATGTCATATGTGACAATTCTAAGAGTCTATTTGTTTAGGGAAGAGATGGGCAAGATTGAAGAGAGAAAGCCACCTATGAGGCAGAAGAAAATAATTTAAAAATCAGATAGGAATTATTAAGCTCAGGGAATGTGAACATGAAATGTGTATCAGAGAGCACAGAGCTGTTTGACACTGCAATGACTGACACCTGTCATTCACTTGTCCAAACCCTCAGAATGCACCAGCACCACAGGAGAATCATGGGGCTTGAGAGACAGTGGCTTAGAGCACTGGCTGCTCTTGTAGAGGACCCAGGTTCAATTCCCAACACCAGTGTGGCCTCTCACAACTGTGGGTTAGGGTTAGGGTTCTAATAATTTAAAAAATAATATAAATTATTGGGGATTGGAGAGATGGCTCAATCGTTAAGAGCACTTATTGCTTTTACAGAGGGCCTAGGTTTGGTTCTCAGTACCTAGATGGCAGATTGCAATCTTACAATTCCAGTGACAACAGACCCAACGCCCTCTTCTGGCCTCCATGGGCACTGCACAGTTGTGGGGCACAGACAGATACAAAATACTCAAATACCTTTAAAAAATTACTTTACTACCAGGTCATGGTGGCGCACCCCTCTAATCCCAGCACTTGGGAGGCAGAGGCAAATGGATCTCTGAGTTTGAAGCCAACCTACCTGGTCTACAGAGTGAGTTCCAGGACAGCCAGACATACATAATGAGATCCTGTTCAAAAATTAAAAAACAAAAAGAAACAAAAACAGATTATTTTAATGTAAAAAGATGAAAAGGAAAGCCTTAAGCTTCTTCCTGCCACCTTACCTCTCCCCAGTCCACCCATCCACTGCAGTTTTTAAAGATTTATTTATTATTATTTAAACAGTGGTCTGCATGCATGCATGCCTGCATGCCAGAAGAGGGCACCAGATCTCATTACAGATGGTTGTGAGCCACAATGTGGTTGCTGGGAACTGAACTCAGGACCTCTGGAAAAGCAGCCAGTGTTCTTAACCTCGGAGCCATCTCTCTCCAGCCACTCCCCCCAAAAAAATTTCTATTAACAAACGTACACATTTTCTAAATCACAAGCAGAAAGGATAAATATACTTTAGGATGTGAGAGTATATAAAATTTACTTAACACATAATTTTATTGGAAATTGATTCAGATCATGACATAGTAAAACACAACTGTCAATCATGAAGCAGGAAGTCAAAGATATGACTGCAAAGGACCTCACTATTACAGTTCCATGACAAACCAAGAGCACTGAATGTGTGGGTGGTGCTTCTAAAGTGATAATCGGTTTCTTCCAACTTGTAGGATTAAAAGGCATAAAGCTCAATTTGGCACATGGAAGTGCAAAGGAGAAAAGAAAAAGAAGGGTAGGAACACCAATGCTTTTATTTAAGAAGGGGGATGAAGGACCTCAGCCACATACATTGAACTGACTGCAGGAACTGGTAGACTTCATAAGAAGAGCCATGAATTCAAGCAGGGCTGTAAAGGTGAACTGACTTCAGCCTCAAGAAGTTCATAGCATAAACCACAAACAGCCTAAGCTTCCCAAACTAGAGTAAAGTTCTGAATCTTTACACCCCAAACGGTGGAACAAAACCCACCCAGGCAACTCTCATTGTCTAGGGCAGTTCCCAGGGAGCAGAACGGGTTGAGCAAATGCTTTGGTTCCGTAGAGGAATGTGTGTAGACAGGACAGCACCCACTGCAGAGACACAGCCAGTCATGTGGAAGAAAGCGCACACATAAATGGTTTTGAAAAATTCACCACCTAAAATTTAAATAAAACTGCCATGTAATCCAGCAGTCCTGCTTGTCAATACATGTTGTGGGATATTTGATCACACTGTGTGAAGATGTCTTTGCTTTACCTCTCCTGCTTAAGGTACCTTTTGATTGGTTTAATAAAGAACTGAATGGTCAGTAACTAGTCAGGAGAGGATAGGTGCGACTTTCAGGGAGAAGAACTCAGGAGAAGAATCAGAGATGTAGGGATTCACCAGCAAGATGCAGAGGAAATCAGACATACAGTATGGAGGGAAGGTAAACAGCCATATGGCAGAACATAGATTAATATAAATGGGTTAAGTTTTAAGAGCTAGTTGGGAACAAGCCTAAGCTACGGCCAAGCTTTCATACTTAATATGAAGTCACTATGTCATTTTTTTGGGGAACTAGCAGTCCGAAGAAAGTCTGACTACAGATACATATTCAAAAATATCAGTACATTGAAGAGATATATTCATGCCAATGATTACTGTAATGATATTCACAATAGAAAAAACTAAATTTCCATGAATGAATAACAAAATGTAGTGTGTGTGTAATGAAATACCATTCACCCTTCAAAAAGAAGGAAATGTCATCATTTATAGCAATACAGATGAGCCTGAAGGGTGAACAGGATAAAATAAACAGGCACAGAAAGACTGCTGCATGAGCTCACATATGGAACTTAAACTAACAGCCAAAGTGACAGAACATACAATGTGGATCCCAGGGCAGAGAGTAGAAACGGAGGGAGGAGGAGGAAAGAGAGACGTGGGTCAAAAGTTGTGAAGTTTCAGTTAGACTGAAAGGGTGGTTTCTAGAAATCTACCCTGTAGTCAACAGGGTTCTTATGTCTGAAAATTACAGCAAGAGCAAATTTCAAATATTCTCACAATACACAAAAAATTAGCATGTGAGGTGATGGGTAGCATCTCTTAGCTTCCATTAACTCAGTTGACTCAACTCTCCTCTCCTCCATAAGCAAAATATTGCACAATAATCAGGAAGGACAAAGTTATATCCTGTGGTAACTCTTAGTTCACAAATCTCTGTGGCTTAATTCAGTAAAGAGTAATTGGTTACTGCAAGAGCTTTAGGCTTTGGAGCTTCTAACATTCCACATATCACTGCTACAGTGATGACGCCACATCTGTGGCTGCAGGAGACAAGTCAGACACGCTACATACACCCCTTAAGCCCCTTTTGGCTGGTTCTAATCACCTGACTTCCACTTAATAGCAGAAGAGCCTAGGAATTTTTGCAGCTGTTTATACAATATTGATGATCACCACTGTTCAAAAGGATGTTTGTTTGTTTGTTTGTTTGAGACAGAGTCTCTCTCTGTAATCCTGGCTGTCCTGGAACTCTCTATGTAGACCAGGCTGACCTCTAACTCACATAGATCCTCCTGCCTTTGCCTCCTAAGATTAAAGGCATGCATCACCATGCCCAGCTCCACAGTGATGGTCTTCAATACTCCAACTCAATGCTCAAAACAGACATTGTTTTCTAGTCACCCGAACACTGTCCTCCAAGTCATGTGCCTACCAAGACTTGGTTCTTTTCCCTAGCAAATATTTTGTAAATGTTGTTCTTGCTACTTATTAAAGTATCAGTTAATATTATACTTCCCAGTAACAAATAGTGTTTCTATACAACTTTCATGTATTATAATTGAAAAAAAAAACAGCAGGAAGAAGTCATGCCATGCACCAGAGCTCACATAAGAGATTTACTGGAAGAAGAGAGTGAAGGGGCAGACAATGGGATAGAGAAGAGGCCAGAGAGGGGAATAAAGACAGGTACCTGGGGACAACAGTGGCAAAAGAGAGAAAGAGGGAGTGAGAGAGAGGAAGTGGACAAGGACCACCTTTTAAAAGAGAATATATATATGCAACAAATACATCAACAATGTGTAGTCCATTTACTTTTGACAATTTCAGAGAAAATACTCCATATACATATGGACTTTCCACACCATTCTAGGCTAGATCATCTCAGCTAGCCACCTCAAAATTGTTCTGAGCAGTTTGTAATCCAAAGCCGATCTTTAAGTGGTGCTATCAGCTGAATCACATCATAGGAACCAGGTGGAATCGTTGTGGGGCACCATTTTCTTTCTGAAGACCTCAAAGATTACTGTAGGAAGATCTATTGTTCATTGTGGAAAACATATATTATTCATATCAAAACAGAAAGTTTGAATTTCAATAGACATATATTCAAAGAAAGTTACCATAAAGAAGAAAATAGGTTTGAAGAGAAGTAGGATTTTGAAGCAGAGTTTTGATAACCTTAGTCCCTATATTTTTATTTTCCTTCAGTCCCACACCAGGTAGCTCCTGATATGAGACAAAAACTCTGACTTTTTCTTTCAACAACATGCCTGGATTTAGAGGAAGACAGCCACTGTTCAACTCCAAGCCAGATTTTATTTTTAAGTAAGTAGAAGCTATCATTCTACTGAGAAGTAGGGAGATGTATATGTTTAGGTAGGGATATTTTACCCTGCACAGGATATTGGTACCATTAGTCAGATTTCTCTTTGCTTGGTAGTTCTTTCTGGATAGCTATCATCTCTTCTTTAGGCATCTAGATGTCCAAGATCTCTTGACAATTCAAAGATGGGTACTTTTCTGCAAAGACAAGAACAGAACCCTGCCCCAACCCTTATGAGGTTTCCTTACAACCTGTAGGATTGTCACCTCTGTGGGTAAGCTCTCATTTCTCTTTATCAAGAGGTTTCTCCTTTTCAAACCAAATCTTAATTAATTTTGATGGTATCCATAGCTTTTCTTCTCCTGTGGGAACAAGAACGAAATCCTTTCCCCAACATAGCAGATCTCGTGGTTTCCATTGTGAGGTCAACACATCCTTGAAATACACCAGCTAATTTAACTCAGAAGTTTTTTCTATTATCCAATGTCTTTCTACAGCCATTGTTCCTTTCTCACTAACACTAAGAAAATTTACAGTTAATAAAGCGTTATATAATCTTTTTCAGGGGGTCTTTATCATTCCTTTCTGTTTAATATATCCTTTATAGTATGATTTGCTCTTTCTATAACTGCCTGAACTGTAGGATTGTGTGATATACCTATAATATGTTTTATATTATAATAAACAAAAAACTGTTTAATTTTCTTAGAGACATATGCAGGAATATTATCTGTATTTATGCAGGCATACACATGATGGCCATAATGTCTAGTAAATATGTGAGCACTGAATCAACCTTTTCCAAGCTCAAAGAGTTGCTCATTGAAAACCTGAATGTGTACCAATGGTGTAGTGTATGCATTTTAGTTTTTCAAATTCTACAAAATGAATCACATCTATCTTTCAGGTTTTATTCCTTCAAATAACCTTTGGGATACTTTCTTCAGGTAGTGGTGCTTGGTTATATAAAAAACAAATAGGACATCTCCTTATAATTTCCTTGGCTTGTTGCCATAAAATAGAAAAGTCCTTTTTTTAAACGATGGCTATTGACATGATTTTTTTTGTGTGAAATTCTGAAACCTTCAGCACATTTCCAATCAATAATTGATCAATTACTGCATTACCTTGTGCTAGAGGACCTGGAAGACCCATATAGGATCAGATATGTGTTATGAGATGAAGCCTATAACTGATTATAACTCAAACTTGAATAAATAATAAAGTCAAATCAGTGGTTTCAATATGCAAAATAAACTCTACATAATGCCAATTGGTAACTATATTGAAAGATTCTTTAAAATCCCTTAGTCCCATGAGAATAGCATATCATTCTGACTTTTGGATAGAATCCTAAGGGCTTTGTTCCACTTTACTTAAATCTTCTGATTTGTAACCTGACCTTCCCGATTTATTTGTATCAGCATAGAATGTAGATGCTCCAGTTATTGGTGTGTTCCATACAATGCAAGGAAGAATCCAATTAGCTCTCTTTATAAGTCATATTCTCTTGCTTTTGGGATAGTTATTCCTAGCCTCTCCCCCCCCAAAATTGTACAAACTCTTTCACGTTCACTGTCTTCCCATAATTTATTAATTTCATCATTAGTAAAAGGCACTATAATTTCTGCTGGATCTATTCCTGCTAATCAACAGTCTCAATTTTCTTTTTATAATTAATTCAGAGAACTTTTCCACATAAATTTTTAATTTTTCACTCAGTTTGTGTGGTAAAAAGATCCATTCTTATGTAATATCTTCCCTATGTATAAAAATTTCTGTAGGGGAATATTTGGAGTGTGATATGACCAGAATACAATTAAGATTTGAATCCACATGAACTGCATGTGCCTTCTGTTCAATCAAAGTCAATTCTTTCTCAGCATCAACTGAATATTCCCTGGGACTATTTAAGTCCTTTTCACCATCTAAGGTTTTGTTTAGATAAATTATTTGATCAGGTTTTATCCCAGCAGTGTGTCATAGATTGAAAATGTCTCCAAGTAATCTTTGAAAGTAATCAAGAGTCTGCAATCAATCTCTCTTCATTTGCTCTTTTTGTGTGCTAATTTTCTGTAAACCTAGTTCATAACCTAGATAATTGATATAATCTCCTCTTTGTATTTTTTCAGGAGCTATTTGTAATCCCCAAGGATGCAAAACTTTCTTTACTTCTTCAAACATTCTTTCTAAATTATCTAGATTTGAATCAGATAGCAGAATGTAGTCCATGTAATGGTAAACTATAGATTCAGAAAATCAATTGTGTATCATCTCCAATGGCTGATTTACAAAATATTGGCACAGGGTAGGGCTATTTAACATTCCCTGTGGGAGAATCTTCCATTGATATCTTTTAGCAGGCTCAGAATTATTATAAATAGGCACTGTGAAGACAAATTTGTCTCTGTTCTTTTCTTATGAAGGTATAGTAAAGAAATAATCTTTTAAATCAAAAACTGTAAGAGGCCATTCTTTAGGCATTAGGGAAGGCAAAGAAATTCCAGATTGTAGAAGGGCCATTGGTTGAATCGCCTATATTAGTAGCTCTTAAATCTGTTATCATTTTCCATTTTCTCAATTTCTTTTTAACAAATACAGGAGAATTCCAATGATTGGTTGATTCTTCAATATGCTGAGCATCTAGTTGCTTCTGTACCAGCTGTTCTAAAGCCTGCAGTTTCTCTCTTGTTAAAGGCTTAACCCATACAGGTTTTTCTGTCAACCATTTTAAAGGTAGGACCGTTGGTGCCTCTGAGAATTTGTCAGTTGTTGTTCTGTGTTTTTGTACAACCTGAATGGTCAGTGACTTATTTTTATAGTACCTCATAAAATTCCTCCCATGAATATGAGTTGGTTTATGACCTGTTTCTGAGACTACAGGAATGTTTATCTGGGTATTCCATTGTTGCAACAGATCATGACCCCATAGATTCACTGTTATATTAACGGCACATGGCCCTAGCCTTCCTCTCTGTCCTTCTGGCCCTATGTATTCAACCCATCTTGTGCTTTGCTTTACCTGAGATAGGGTTCCAATTCCTAAGAATTGAACATCTGCCTTCTGAAAAGACCTATTCGAATGTCATGATTCTGGAGTAATAATAGTCACATCTCCACCTGTGTCTAATAATCCTTTCATTATAATATTTATTCTTACTTTGGTCTTTGATCATTTATAGAAGTTTGCAAAAATACACATTTTCTACTTTCTGTTGGAATTTCTGATTACTATTTTTGGTTATTCTGTCATTCAGAGCAGTATAGTTTTTTTATAACAGACATTGGGTTTTCTAATTTTCCTGGGAAGGCATGTCCTCCACAGTGACTGGGAATGACTGGACCATGTTCGACCCAGGGGCCTGCAAGAGGCCCCTCAAGGAGTTTCCCAATGATAATTGGTTGCCATGTTTGTCTCTTTTTGTTCTACATTCATTGGCCCATGTTAGCTTTTGCCACATCTTCTGCATAACCCAGAAGGTTGGGGCCTTCTATTTGGGTAATTCCCAGAAAAAAAAAAAAAAACAACATTATTTCTAGGAATGCCCTATCTACAATACCTTCTCAGGTAGCTTATTCTACCACAATTAAAGCATTTGGTATGTTGACATCTTTTTATACTTTTGGAAACCACTTCCTCTACCCAAGCCTCAGTGTTAGAGTCAAAGGACTCAATATTGGCTGTGTGTAGGATCCATTTGTCCATTGGTACTGATCTGACCTTTAAGGGCCCAAGTATCTTTTTGCATTCTAAGGTAGCATTTTCTTTTTTTGTTTTTTGTTTGTTTTGTTTTGTTTTTCAAGACAGGGTTTCCCTGTGTAACAGTCCTAGCTGTCCTGGAACTAGCTCTTGTAGACCAGGATGGTCTAGAACTCACAGGGATTCACCTGCCTCTGCCTCCCAAGTGCTGAGATTAAAGGCATATGCCAAGACGGCCCAGCCAGTAAGGTAGCATTTATAAAAGCCAGAGATTTAATGACTGCTCATTGAGCTTCTGGATCTGCTACCTTTATTTGTACAACTTTAGTTAATTTTTGAAAAAGTCATTAAATGGTTTTATTGGACCTTGTATAAACTTTGTATATAATTCTATTCTTTTTTCTGATTCCTGAATCTTGTCCCAAGCATTCAAGGCTACTATATAGCATAGGGACAACAGGTGTTCATTGAATGTAGCTTCACTATCTGGATCAGCATAAGGGCCATCACCAAGAATTTGATCTTGGGAGGCCTCAAAACCTCTGATTCTACCTTGATGTTCAAGGGTCTTAGACTCTTCCCTCCAAAAACTCTTCCACTGAAGCTGAGGACCATGGTCTAGTACAGCTAAGACTAGTAGAAGCCAATCATGTGGAGTAACCTTAGTTCTTGAAGCCCATGTCTTTATCAACTCCCTCATATATGGTGAATGCATGCCATAAGGTACTGCTGCTTGCTTAATATCTTTTAGACCTTTCTTTTATATAGGTTCCCATTTATATCCCATGTATCCTTTTGGGTATTGAGTATTTGCTGACTTTCCAGAGGTAGTAATAGGATAAGTAGCTAAAACACTTGGTCAGTCATCTCTGACTCTGAGAGGTACTGGTGATGCTAAATCCTTTGCCTGCGCCTCCTCTCCTCGCTTATCAGTTCTGACCAGTTCTTCAATCAATTCATAACTTTTTGTTACTATCTTTTGTAAAGGCTGAATATATTGACCTATCAATATTTCTAATGATTTCATCAAATTAATTAATTTCTGGTTCTCATTCTGCACATGTGATTCCAAGTTTTTAAATTTATTCATTAATGATGTTTTTTCATCCTTAGAGAGTGTTTAGATGGCATGTAGATTGCCTTCCAGAAGGAATGTCTATCTGGTAGCCTGTTATAACTTTTTGACAGGTTTTGATTGTCAATTTCAATAGTATGAATCCTTTCAGCTAATCTCTCAGTACCATTTTGTAAGGTTTTGTAATCCATTGGCATGGATTGAATTTTTCCGGTCAAATTATGGTCATTTACAATGGTATGAATCCTTTCAGCCAACTTCTCATTACTGCTCTGTAAAGTCTCTATCATTTCTAAAAGTTTCTCATTCTAGACTCTGTTATCAAATCATTTCTTTCAAGATATAATATGAATTATCAAACTGATAGCAGCTATGGCTAAGAAGGTATACATCCCAGGTAGGTCATATATCCCTCCTAGAATTCCATCCATAATAGAAATGAAAAGCTTATTTAATTCCTGGATGGGGATAATATCTGCAATTATCTTAGTAGTGGTTTACAAATCACAAAAAAAAAATACAGTTAGTAGATTGTTTGCCTCTGTAAGATCCTGGTCTAGTTGAGACTCTTAAGGTGTAATAACAATGTGGGCCAGAAAAACCTGTGAATTTCTAAGCCAAACTTAAAACCAAACAAAATGGAATTTCGTTAAAGAGACACCAGTCAAGGAAGCTGTGCAGCTTCCTTTGCACACCAGCCACAGAAGTCAGGGGAAGCTATAGTAGCTCCATGGGATCCACACGCACATGGGGCCAGGGGCAAGCTGCAGGACCACCAGAGCCGCAGAAAGCTGGGCGGGAGCATGGGAAGCCATGGAGGTGCCCCATAGGGTGGCAGCAGGAATGGGCATGGCAGGAAATGAAGCTAAACCAGGGTGGATGGGAACTGGGTGGGAGTGCTAGTGCTTCTCCTGAACCCAGGTGCCTAGGTTTGGGTTCCAGTTGCTAGAACTAGAATTCTAAAAAGCCTCAGGTAAATGATTTTTTCATGAAATTGTGCCCCCAAAATTGGGCACCAAATAAAGCACGATTAATAAAAACTCAGAGACAGGTATTGGGGTTCAATGTGAAGGTCAGAAAAACAAAGCAGTCAGCCACTGGCTCTTACCTCTACCTTGATCCAAAAGTGGCAATTCTGCCTCCAGAAATCTCAGAATGAGACTGAGACTGAGAGCTGTCTCCTCCTGTCTTATATTCCTCTCTATGGCTGGGATTAAAGGTGTGCACCACTGAGATTAAAGGCATGTACTGCCTGGTTTCTATGGCAACTAGTGTTGCTACTGGGATTAAAGGTGTGTGTTACCACTGCCTGGTCTGTAAGACTGACCAGTGGAGCTTTTTTACCCTCTGATATTCAGTCAAGCTTTATTTATTAAAATAGAAATAAAATGCCACTATACACTGTGTTCTGTAATGTTAGCAACAGTGATCACTGAGGACAATGATAAAACTTCTAACTGGGAACTAGAGGGTAGGAGCACTGGCTACTCTGGCAGGGAGCCTGATTTAGGTTTCCAGCACCCATGTGGCATTTCACTACCATCCTTAACTACACTTCCAGGGATCTGGTGCCCTCTACTGACCTCTGTGAGCAGTGTGTGTGTGTGTGTGTGTGTGTGTGTGTGTGTGTGTGTGTGTGTGTGTGTGTGTGTGTGT
>PVIU01020989.1:0-15054 GCA_004026605.1 Ondatra zibethicus | reverse complement strand
GTCTACACACCTCATAGTGCCCCTGGCTGACAACCTGCCTTGCAGCATGGATCACAGAAGATACAAAGGGCTGCTCCCCATTCTGATCTGGTCCATAGGATGGAAATCCTGCTTACGTCTGTTAGACAAGCTGTGTGAGTGAGGGTGTGCTTCTCTGAGGCTTGGTCTTCCATGTTCTCAGTAAAAGGTCACTTGTGAAAGGAAACCTGAAGATGTGCCCCAGCTCTCAGGACTGAAACCACTTCAAGAGGCCACTGTGTACAATGACTTCTCTGGTAACCAGGTAGAGAATGGCACTAAGATCAAGAGGTCACAATATTCACAGGTGTTAGGAGCTCTAATCCCTAAGAATTTCAACTCAACAATGACACCATGTGCCTGTGTAATGTGGTCCACATGTGACCTGGCAGCACCAGTGAGGGGACCAAGAAGCACAGATGTCAGCCCCACTTGTTCTGTTGTGTTTTATATTAGTTACTTTTCTCATTGCTTGCCAAAACACCTGACAAGGAGCTATAGAGGGGTTTATTTTTGGTTTATGGTTCAAGAAGGAACAACTCATTATGATGATGAAGTCATGGTGGAAGGATGGGAAGGTCACAGTGAGTCCACTGTTGACAAGCAGTCCAAGTCCTCTTGTTTTTGATTCCCCCCCCCAGGACTTCAACCCATTGAAGGTGGGTTTTCCCACCCCAACCTAATCCAGAAAGCCTCTCGCAAATATGCCCAGAGATGAGTCTCCAAATTGACTACCAACATAAACTGTCTCAAGCCTACCAAAACCAAACTGCCCTTTTTCCCCTGCTGTGAGTGGTTCTGGAGATCCATGTACCCTATGAGGATGATATAACTATCTCCATGCTGATGCTCTGAAAATTCTTTTTCCTAATAAGAGGGATGAACACTGTTACGCTCAAATCTGTGAAGTCCCCCAAAAGCCAACAAGGAGACTGAGCCCTGTATGTAAAAGCATAGAGCCTTTATTTTATGCAAGTTTGCAAACTTGGTCTTTCCACATGTCCAACATATTGGAATAATTGGAGATCCCAGAGCTCAGTTAGAGTTGGGTTTTTATAGTAGTAAAGGTGGGGGTGAGGGTTTTCTGAGGTTCAGGACCCATGATTGGCTGACATTTGTCTAGGGTGCCCTAGTGAGTGTGTTCTGGCAGGTGGTCCTATCTCCAGTGGTTGGAACATGAGGCATTTCCTTTGGATGGTCTGTTCTTGGGTGATGCTCGGGTAATCTCAGCTTGTGATTCTTCCTGCAACCAGGTATTGCTTCAGGGTAAACTACTGAGACTCAGGCCTCCATTAAACTTATCAATGACTGAGTCCTACACTGGCAGGTGATAATGATTGGAAGTAAAGAACTTCCTTTGGGTGATCTGTTCACATTTAGCTTTATCATGGCTGGCTCCTATATTTGCCGCTTCACAAGCACTGATGACAGTACCCAGTTGTCTTGGGTCCTGATTGCCCATGGTTTTAAGGAGGTATTATTGGGACTTAAGAACTACCTAAGTTAATAAATCCATTAGTTGACAATTTTGGACCTATTTTTTGGTATATCAACAGACACTATAGGTAGTTATCTTGTTCCCCATGCCAGGAAGTTCCCCCTTGTCTCAGCCTTTCAACCTATTTTGGGCAGGGAGCATGGGACAATGTGTTCCTTTCTGCAACTACTTCAAGCTGACAATGGGGCATTGATATCAGGGCCCAAGCAGGTTGAAAGGCTCGCCAAAGATTAGGAGGGAATTTAGGCAGTGAGGCACTTATCAGATTTTGTTGAAGGGACAGGGAATGTTCATATCAGCTGGACTGGTCCACATCAGCTTTCAGGAAGTCCAGGGCTCGCTGCCATTCAGAGCAGGTTGTAGTCAGCAACTGATGCTTAGATGCTTCTGCCAGCCAAGTGGAACCTATTGAGATAAGTTTAAACTAGGAACAGAAGTTAAATTTTATTTACTTAAAGAAAAACCCATACTGTAGAAAAAGAGCAGATAATGGGTCTCTGTAAACAGCAAGAATAGACCCATACCTTTAGGTTCTAGCAAAACTACAGATTTTGGTTAGAATCATGTATATTTTTCTGCTGTCCAGAGAACCATGTATGGGTAGCTTTAGAAGGAGCTAACAAGTTGGCTATAGCTTTGTGGAAGAATCTGGATATCTTTTGCTGTTAAACTGACATTATAACTGGCCTAGCCATTAATACTATCAGAGATCCCAGAAAGATAAATAAAGTATATCTGAGTACAGACCAAATTGTTTCTGAATCTATTAAAAATGACAGGGACCAGAGTCCATATACAGTTAGTCATATCCAGGTCTCCATAGCACTGGAGGCAAAAAAAATCCAGACAGCAGTCTTACCATCTAAGCCAGGCCTATAAGGTGATTTTTTTCTTTTTCTTTGGAAGACGGACATGGGAAAGACTGGCCTTGTTTTGTCTGGGCAAAATTGGTGCAATCAGTTCTCCAAGGTCCTTCTGTTTGTCGACAGCCTGGGCCAGGTCCTGACAGCAGGTATTGTACTAGGGCATCTCATCCAGTGGTCAGCATCATCATAATCCAGTTAGAGACATCATGATGTCCCATAATCTTCCCTGGATACCTTGGGTTACTGCTAGGATCTCAGAGTCTCTGTCTAATATAATAAGCTTTTTAATGATTATTTTAAATGCCATATTCTGCAGATCTCTGAAGTATGAGGGCTGCCTAGGTATATCTGATTAGACACACTTTGTTTCTCATTATTGAAGCTTGACTTTGAAAACATATACAGGGAACTAAATAAGGCTTATTCCTGTAACTAATTATATCAGTACTTTAAAGATGACTGACTAACTTGTACTTCCTAACAGTCTATAATAAGTTAGCAGCTTTCACAAGACTAGAACTCCAGACTCTGTAATGATTTTTGAATTAAAGTTAATAATGAAACTGAATTAGTCATTCCCAGGGTAAACACAGAACAAGTATATATATAGCTGTTAATTTCTCTGCAAAGGCAAGGAACAGGTCCCAGGGTGAAATGGGAGCAGGAGGGAGTCTAGAGGTTAGCATTGCCCTGGGGCAAACTGAGACTCAGGTCTACCTTCCAGCTGATCTATAGAACCTGTCTTGGCAAGTGTGTACCAAGTTGCCCTGGGAAAGCTGCCCTGGGCCGTACATTTTCCCCCCAACACAAGTACCCATGACAGGACTCAATCATGGGTCCTGTCTGTTCAGGGGCTCAAGTGGGTGATACTAGAACCTTAATACCATCAGTCAAACAGTATTGACCCATTCTGGAACAAAAGCTATCAGTCTGTTGATAAGAAGAAGCAAGATTGTTAGAGGCCTGTTTGTTGCAAAAAGCCACTTGTTCATCCCAGCAGCCCAGAACCAAAATAATCACTCAGAGATTGTGTTAATTAAATCACTGCTTGGCCCATTAGCTCTAACTTCTTATTGGCTAACTCTTACATCTTAGTTTAACCCATTTCTATTAATCTGTGCATCGCCACCTGGCAGTGGCTTACCGGCTAAGTTTCGGCAGCATGTCTTACTCTGGCATCAGAACCATGGCGTCTCCCTGACTCCACTTTCTTCCTCCCAGAATTCAGTTCCATCTTCCCTGCCTACCTAAGTTCTGCCCTATCAGGCCAAGGCAATTTCTTTATTCATTAACCAATACAAGCAACACATAGACAGAAGGACCTCCCACACCATTTCCCCTTTTCTGTTTAAACAAAAAGGAAGGTTTTAACATAGTAAAATTCTAGCAAGAATTACATTACAATATTTATATCTACTTTATCTTTTATCATAACTAAGGAAAACTATAACTATAAATTCTTCAACTCTATCAAAGACTCCAGAAGGATATGATATTACCCAAGTAAACAGGAAGTACATTGTAAGCAACTACCAAAACTCTAGAAATGACAGAGACATCTCACTTCCTGGACAGTCACACAAAGTTCTTCTGTACTGTTGGGGCATCCATCTTTAGCTTACAGGCCCATAGTATAACAGACTTTTCCACGAAGCAGGAAATCTCAAAGACCAGTCAGCCTTTATTGGCATTTGCCAGTCACTTTCTTCTGTATCTTGCAGACTCTTTCATGAAGCAGAAACCCTGAAGGATTGTCTCAACTTTAGACAAGTTCAGCAGTCATTTCTCTGCAGCTCCTGCATGTCCAATGAAGCAGTCCAGGCAAGAGCAGTTTCTTGTTCAAATGGCTAACAGACTCCATAAGGAGCCTTTTCAATGCCCATCTTCCTCTTGAACTAGATTGGTGCTGCCAGGGCAGACATATCTCACCGTCATGAAAAGTCCTAAGTTCTTAAAACATTTAAATGCCCTATTCTGAATGTCTCTGAAAGATTTGAAGAATACTTATTTAACCGAAATATATCTCTATACATCTAGAAAATCTAACTAACATGACCACAATATTGACTATTATAGATGAATATCAATTAAGCTATATTTCTTAATTATATATTACATTTTTAAATGAGCTATACAATCACAATACCTTAATCAAGATCAGAAATATACATATAACAAGATTGGCCTTAAATTTGCATCAATAAACCAAGATCCATACTAATGCAAATTATTCTTATCTATATAACATCCCCCTTTAAATATAAACAAACATTTATAAACAATATTTGGGAATATGTGAATAGTTATTTCCAAACTGCTTCCTGCTGTTTATTGAGCAAAGAATTTTTCATTGTGGAGGTGTCTACAGCAACCTTTCAGGGGATCTTGTTCCATGAAACCATATTGGTCTTGAAGCAATCCACAGGTTCCCATCTTCTGTGGAAACAAGAGAACTTTTCCAAAGCAACATATCCTTAGATCCAAATTTGAAAGTCATGATACTTTTATAATAATGCTTGTTTAGCTTGGCAGCATGCAATGGAATGTTTCTCTGTACTTAGCTCCTTTACAGTCAAAAAAAATCTAAAGAAACACAATAATATACATAATCCAGACTCTCTGTGAATTTTCCATCTTTACATGGCTTGTTTTTACTCTATACTTTTTAATATTTATTTTATTATTTTTACTCCTTTAATCTATAACTGTCTGTACTCTTGCCTCTTTAAAGACTTTACCCTTTTTTTAAAGCATTAACTTTATTTTATGATTCTCCATACTCTTTTTCTTCTCTATCCCAAACCTGTGCACATTTATCCAACATTGTGACCCATTTAGAGGTCTTTTATGTCTGAATCTGTCCTATTTATATATTGTCCTAATTATATATTGTGAATATATAATTGTTTGCTGTCCAGGGGTGCTTTTTAAAATGCTAAGTGCTTCTTAAAAACTTAAGCTGCATCATTGCTAGGTTAAATACGGTAGTGCCTGCCTGCCCCGCCCAGTCCAGCAATAGCAGAGCCTTTTGCACCTCTGAGCCACTTGTGCAGCACAGCCCAGAAAGCTGACATTTTAAACCTGTCGCTTTTTTTCTGCTGTGGCTGAGTCAGGAAAATCTCTCTTAAAAGAGCTGCAGCACGCTGCCATCAAACAGCAAAATGCTGTGTCAAAGTCTGTATTTTTGTGTCTAGAATTTCTTTTCAAGCTTTCTCAGATTTTACGTGGATTTAGCTAGCACACATTGGAGTGCCAATTGCTGCAAGGAGCTGCTTGTTCATCCCAGCCACCCAGAACTGAAATAATCAGAGACTGTATTAATTAAATCACTGCTTGGCCCATTAGCTCTAACTTCTTATTGGCTAACTCTTACATCTTAGTTTAACCCATTTCTATTAATCTGTGTATCACCACATGGCAGTGGCTTACCAGCTAAGTTTCAGCAGCATGTCTTACTCTGGTGGCAGATCCATGGTGTCTCGCTGACTTTGCTTTCTTCCTCCCAGAATTCAGTTCCATCTTCCCCGCCTACCTAAGTTCTGCCCTATCAGGCCAAGACAATTTCTTTATTCATTAACCAATACAAGCAACACATAGACAGAAGGACCTCCCACACCACCTGTTAGAGCTGGAAGCAAAGTTGTTAACCAAGGAGACCAGCTGAGCAAGCTTCCATCCAGATTCCTGTGTGAGTGTTCTGTTCTCTATCATTAACCTGGCCATTAAATCTCTAATTACCCCAGAGTGATTGCCATAGAAACAACATTCTTTCCCCAGAAGAGAAGGTCCAAACCTCTTAGTATCAATACAAAAATTTGAGACTCAGTTTATCCAAATAGCTTAAAGCCAACAAAGTTAGTAAAGATAAGGAGGCTAAACATACATTTTAAGCCTAAATAGACTTTGAACAAGGAAATATATTTTTAAGCCATTAGTTAATATTTTAATGCTTTTATCTTTTAATATAATTTTCCATTAATATAATCCTCCCACTACAGAATTTTCCTGTTATTATTTTACAACTGCAGTTTTACCTATGTTGTGAATCTCAATCCAAACATCTGACATGCAGGTGGTCCTAGACTACCCCTGTACAACCTCCAAAAGATTGAGATTCATAGGCTTGGATGCTGTTCCAAGTCCTCTATCAAACTGCTTAGGTTATTGTCTTCTGCATCACAAGAAATGAACATTTCTGTTTCTGGTTATGGCTCTGACCCTAATTTTTAGCCTTTTATTTTAAGTTCAAGTATTAACAATATAAAACCTTTTATAGCACAAATTTCCCACAGCCCTATAAATTTATTTATTTTTTTCTAAAAATTAAAATCTTTTAAATGTCTCCCTGCAATATCAAAAATATCAAAAATAAAGTACTTCATTGGTTCCACTCTCAACATTGTAAACATAACCTGTCTTTTTTTTTTTCATAACCTGTCTTTTAGATCTCAGCCTGCTCCATTTCACTGTAGCTGGTACTTCTGGTGACTATCACTGGGCACTGGCATTTCTAAAACTATTAAGACCCATTAACTGCACATTCTTTGAGACTCTAGTCCTGCCATACATTTGTAATCCTCAGCTATTTCCTATAATTCTTTTATATCTTTATAACCATTATCACCTGGGTGACTCTTAAATTACCAAAGTCTAGCTAGCAGAGCAAGGTACATTTGAGTATAAAAACATTGAGGTGCTAAGAATATTTCCTAACTGGAGCACTCTGCTGAAGCAAAAATCCCATTCAAGCCAAATCAAAGCAAACCAAATTAAAAGATACCCAGGTTTAATTGGACTCCTGTGCTCTCAGGTGGCCCCGAGGAGAACCAGTAAGCTGCAATGTGACCCCTGGGGGAAAAGAGGGAAAACCATGTGTTTATTTTTTGGGAAGCACTGGGGGAGTGGTCTTGACCTTTTTGGGGAGGGGTCAAGTTTTGGTGAGCTACCTTGATCCTCCTCGGGGAGGGGTCAAGGTGAAAGGGCACAGGGGCAGGGCCTCCAAAGATGGAGGCCAGAGACAGGGATTTACATTCCAGACTGTTTGTATAAGGGGTGACAGGAAGCTTAGGTGATATTTATAACCAACACTTAGACTCTCTTTGGAAAAGGGGGCATTGATTCAAGTCTGGCTACTTCCTGTGGGCAAGGAGCGACATGGGGGAGGTGAGAGCTAGGTATTGGTGGGTCCACGCTCAGCAAGAGATGTGGCTGGAAAGGCATCCTGTTTATTGTCACCCCAGAAATGCCAGGCATCTGTTTCTTGGGGGAGGTAAGAAGGCAGGTTCTAGGAGAAAAAAATTGTTATTACCCATCTTGTTTGTATCAGCAAAGATGAGTGTGCCAGGATGAGGAGCAGGTAAGACCTTCATTATGGCATCTTGGAAAACCAGAGGGTGGAAGTCCTGTCTGCTGGACAGACCAAGTGTCCTGAGTAGGTGCCCACTTGAGCCTGGAGAGATGGTACCAGCATGGGTATCCCAGGAGCTTGGCAGCTGAAGGGGTGGTGAGGATTACAGTGTGAGGTCCTGTCCATCGAGGTTCAACAGACCTAAGAGTTAGCTGTTTGAGGAGTACTCTGTCCCCTGGGGAGAGCGGGGTAGGTTCAGGGGCATTAGGGTCCACTGATGTGGGGGCAGGGAGACAGCTGTCAGCGTGTGAAGGGAGAAGGGACCTCAGAAGGGAGAGGTAGGGTAGGTACTCTGCCAGTGGAGGAGTTTGGACTGGGAGGTGATGGTAGGGGAACATGGGGTGGCCCTGAGGTGAGTAAGGGCAATGGGGAGAAGGGAGGCCAAGACAACCCGAGTTCAATGGAGAGCTTGGTTAGCTGTTGTTTGATGAGTCCATTGGCCTCTCCACCTTTCCCGTGGATTGTGGGTGGTAGGGGGTGTGGAATTTCCAGATGTTGAGAGCTTCTAACACAAGCTCCATGACCCTGGAAGTGAAGGCTGGCCCATTGTCCGTCTGGATGATCTGTGGGATGCCAAACCAAGGAATGATGTGGTCCAGGAGTACCTGAGCCACCACATCTGCCATTTCCCTGGAGGCCGGAAATACTTCTATCCATCCTGTAAAAGTGTTCACAAGTGTTAAGAGGTAACGGAGTTTTTTATGAGTAGGCATATGGGTGTAATCAGCCTGCCAATCTTCGCCTGGTTGGTGTCTGCAAAGCCAGTGTAGAGACTGACATATGTGACCTTGTGGGTTGGCCTGGGCACACGTCTGGCAGGAGGAGTGAATCTGTAAATATGATCTCAGAGATGGGTGGAGTCAAAGAGGGGCTCCAAGGAGAGGAACAAAGCTTTGGGGAAGCAGCTAAGGATATCTCAACCCAGAAGAGGTGCTGGGCAAGCAGGTATCACTAAGAAAGAATGAGAGAAAAGTTGTCCTGCAAGAATGCAGGGCAGTGGCAAAGTTTTAAGTGGGGAGGAATGGGTCCCGTCTACCCCCATAACTGAAATTGGTGAGGGGAACATACGGCCCGAGTGAGATGTTAGAACAGAACAGGTAGCTCCCGTGTCCAAAAGAAAAGCAATGGACTTACCTGCTACCTGCAGCGTTACCCTAGGCTCAGATAGGGTTATGGGAAATATCAAGTCTGGGCAGCATCAATCCTCTGCAAGGAAGAGAATTTCAAAGGCTGGCACAGTCTCACTTGCCAGTGTTGTTGAGGCTGGACCTCCTTGGTGTGGCATAGAGGATGAACCCGCACAGGGGCATTGTGATTTCCAGTGTCCAGGTTGCTAGCAGATAAGGCATGGCCTCATAGGAGGTTCAATGCAATATCATGCCATATGGCCATTAGGCCACACTTGAAAGAGCTTGCCTGTGAGGTTGACTTAGGCTGGGCTCCACCAGGGTAGAGCCTTGTGGCTGGCTTCCCTTGTCCCCCCTCCAGTAGCCTTAGGGCAGCTACTAAGGCCTGGGCCTGCAGATTAACTGCTTGTTGTAGTCTTGTCTGTTGGGAAGACTCAGCTGTTTCTTCTCGGGCATTAAAACTTCAAAGGCCATTTTCACCAATTCCTGTATAAGGGTTTGGGGACTTTCCTCAGCCTTTCTTAACTTTTTTCTAATATCTGGTGCTGACTGAGAAATAAAATGGATACCCAGGACAGTGGCTCCCACTGGGGAGGCTGGATCTAGCCTGGTATATTGGACCATGGTCTCCTGTAACCGATTTAAAAAAATGGCTGGCTTTTCACCTGCTAGCTGTGTAATCTCTCGAAGTTTGTCAAAATTAACTACTTTTTCTGAAACCATTTCCATACCCTGAAGGAGGCAACGAACCATAATGACTCGTCTCTTTAACAAAACTCTTCAATATAAGCAGAAGGATTAGTAGAAAAGGAATCCAGCCATTTTTCTCTCTGAGAGAGATCTGGAAGAGAAAAGGGAACATGAAATTTTATAATGCTATTTACCCCCCCCCCGCTTCCCAGAGAGGGCAGAGAAGGGCGGAGTTATGGTGGGATCTGGTATGGGAGCAGACTGGGGAGGATTGGGAGGGGCAAGCCAAGTGCACAGAAGGGGTCCAAGGGTGGGAAGATGTGGTAGAAGGGGGAGGGAGGGAGGAAGGTGGGTAAGGTAGATGTTGACCTTGAACTTCCTGTTTGGCAAGGAAGGGGGTAGGTGAGGATGGGGAAGGAAAGGAATAGAGAGA
Source organism: Ondatra zibethicus (assembly GCA_004026605.1). Lineage (NCBI taxonomy): Eukaryota > Metazoa > Chordata > Mammalia > Rodentia > Cricetidae > Ondatra > Ondatra zibethicus. Next base: position 5,015 of record PVIU01020989.1, on the reverse strand, counting down.
ATGTTGCTCCACAGGAGTGGGTGGGTAGTAAGGGTTTGGAGGAGTCGGGGAGGGGCCAGTTGCCTCTGGCTGCATGTTCCCCTAGAATTATTGGGGTCCCAATTGCCAGATGATCAGCAATTTGGAGGCATTGTGACCCTAGCGCCCAAGACCGCTGCTGTGAGACACTGGCTACTGAAGGAAGGGCAAGACCATGTAAGCTCTGTCCACTTGTCCCCATGGAGACAAAAATTTTCTAGGCCTCAGAGGACAGTAAGCTCAAGGTTTTCCTCTGGTGGACAACATGTCCTGTTGTCAAGATCTTATTGAGGCCAAATCTTAGTGTATAGGAGAAAAGACATAAAAATAAAGAATAAATTTTGAGCCTCCTCGAGGCCATACATTTGCCAAGGAAGGTAGCCATCAAACATTGTCCAGGACACCAAAAAGCTCGAGATGCTGTGGCTAAAGGAAATCAGATGGCAGACCTAACTGCTAAACAGGTGGCCCAAGGAGCAATGATCCTGGCAGTCAAAGAGCCTAAAGATTATTATGATATCAGTGAAACCAACTTTAGATATACCCCTGAGGACTATCAAGTTATGGGCAAATTAGGACTGGTAAAAGAAACCCCATATGGAGCAGTAGAGGCAGAAGGAGGAAAACTAGTCCTCCCATGAGAAGAAGGACACAAGTATGTTACCAACTTACATTACCTGACCCACTTGGGGGCCAAGAAACTAAAAGATGTGGTTAGGTCCTCTGACTATTATGTTATAGGACTCTGTCTTGGCAGACGAAGTAGTCAAAAGCTGCAAGACCTGTGCTATGAATAAAGCAGGACACTCCATATATACTCCTGGGAAGAGGCTCAGGGGTAACCGGCCTGGGACCTACTGGGAGGTAGATCTTACAGAAATTAAGCCAGCCAGTACTTGTTATATGGTAACTAGTACTTATTAGTTTTTATAGATACTTTTTCAGGCTGGGTAGAAGCTTTTCCTACCAGGACTGAGACGGCCAATGTGGTGGCTAAAAAGATCATAGAAGAAATCTTCCCGAGGTTTGGGATACCCAAGGTAATCGGGTCTGCCTTTGTTGCCCAGGTAAGTCAGGGACTGGCCAACCAACTGGGGATCAATTGGAAATTACATTGTGCTTACCAACCCCAGAGCTCAGGTCAGGTAGAAAGGATGAATAGAACCCTAAAAGAGACCCTGACAAAATTGGCGCCAGAGACCGGCAGGAATGACTGGACAACCCTCCTTCCCTTTGCCCTGTTCTGGGTTTAGGACACCCCAGGGCGATTTAAACTCACCCCTTATGAGATCCTATGTGGGGGACCGCCACCACTCACTGAGGCAGGTGGAGTGTATAATCCTGATGCTATTCTTTCTAGACCTTTATTTGCCCACCTAAAGGCCTTTGAAGTGGTGAGACGCCAGATCTGGGAACAACTGAAAAAAGTATATAAGGCTGAAGACTCACACGTGCCTCATCAGTTCCAAGGAGGGGACGCCGTTTTTGTCCAGCAGCATCAAGTTGGGAATCTTGAGCCTCGTTGGAAAAGGCCATACTTGGTACTCTTGACGACCCCTACAGCAGTGAAGGCTGAAGGCATCTCTGGCTGGATCCCCGCCTCCCACGTGAAGTGAGCTCCTGAACTATCACGGGCACCGTTATAAACAGCACACAGCAGATTGCTTTCCTGGGGACGTGGTGGCCTCCTCTCCACTTTTGCTTCCTTCAAATTAATTCTGCAGTTGGAAGCACCCCCCCACAACCTGGCTTACAGTTACAGGTTCTACAGTTGCCCTAAGTCTGGGAAAGGCCCACACTGTGGAGGGCCCCAGGATTTCTTTTGCAGGAGTTGGAATTGTGTCACTTTGAATGATGGAGACTGGAAATGGGCTACGTCATCTACAGGAGATGAGTTGGCATTTTCCTTTGCCAACCCAGGACCTGGTAAACACGAGGTGATGGAATTATATAAAGGCAAGCCATGCACCCCTACTGACCTAGACTATATAAAAGTGCAGTTCACTGAAAAAGGGAAAATGACAGACTTTTCTTGGTGGCAAAAAGGCATGACCTGGGGCATTGTATTTTACAAACATGGAGGTGGAATAGGATCACACCTTCTTGTCCACCTAAAAATAGAAAGTCCCCCAGGCCAACCAGTAGGGCCCACCAAGGTACTGCCTAATCAAGGACTCCCAGCCCCCATGCTGCCTCCTAAGGAGACCCATGTTCCTCCAAAGAATTCCACACCTAGCCCCTTGCCAGAACCAGTCGCTACTCCTTGGCCTTGCCTCCCACAGGACAGAGACTGTTAAATTTAATACAAGGAGCATTCTCCGTGTTATATGGATCTAACCCCAACATGATGGAGTCTTGTTGGCTCTGCCTTGCTTTAGGACCTCCTTATTATGAAGGAATTACAGTATCCGGGGCTTTTAACAACAACACCAGTCAGGATGCTTGTGTTTCGGGGACTAATCATAGGCTGACTCTTACTGAGGAAGAGATTCAGAAAACAGAGATACGAAAGAAAAGAACAAATGACAAAGACGTAGACAGAGAAAAATGGGGGAAGGGGCTCTATTCAGTGAGATACAAGAGAAACAAGAGACAAAGAGGTAGACAGTACACCATATAGACACACAGAGGACAAGGAGATGCAGTGAAGGAGATAGGGTGTAAGGAGGTGACACTGAGGACAGACGACTCTCATCAACTCTGTGTATCTAGTCACTTCTGAAACCAATCCCAGCTTCCTTCCATCAACAAAATAGGACTGTGTTGTGTGTTTATCATTTGCAACCACAAAAAGTACTTTTATTGTTGGCTGTGATCTTTAAAAAATGAAAATTGTTCCAATGTGACTTCGCAGAACGCATTTGGAACCCCGGTGATCAGACGTCACGACATCTGTCCCCAACAATGCTAAGTTGTGTTGTTGCACTGTCCTCACCAACCTGGGACAGGCTGCGGTGAAAGAAAACAGTGCACTAAGCAGCAAAAGTCCAAGCCAAGCCATCAAGATGTGACAGCAGGTGCGTGTCTCCTCAGCCCACCCCTACGTGGAGCCCAGGATGCTTCCAAATGCCTTCACAGTAGAAACTGCTACTTCCGGCCACAGTTTAGCTGGGTCACTGTGAGTTCCCTTATTCCCCTTCATTAGCTGGCCACTAGGCCATGAGGGCAAAGGGGGCAGAAACGGCAAGCAAGGCTCTGTACAGCCTGTGAGTATGGCGGAAGCAGCTTTCCAGGAGGCTGCTTCAGTACTGCAGCTCAGCTTTATTCCATAGCAAGGGAGATACACAACACGGGACCAGCAGTTGGGGCATCATCTAATTTGTGTTTGGCAGCATGGTCCTACCATACAGCTGGAGCACAAAACCTAATTATCATAGGACAGCGGGGCGGGGGGAGCACCTGCAGGGTCAAAGGTCAGGCATCCAGGCTTAAGGACAGCTTCCAGATGAGGTCAGGCACTATCCAGGTAGGGAGGGAGTCCTACTGGAAAGGGAGTCCTCCCCCATTTTGCCCCAAGCCCAGAGAGCTGTCCAGACATAGTAGACTACAACCTTAAGCGCAGGGTACTCCAACAGGACACCTTGTCCACACCACTCCCACCCAACCCTGCTCAGAAAAATCCGGAATACACACAATTCAGAATATGTTTAATTATGAAAAGAAGCAAATGTTTTCAGTGCATCTCTTCAGCAGCCCCGTGGGACAGTGGGAACAGGAGGCCTGGGGTCTGAGGAGATCGTGCTGCAGTCCGCAGTGGTCTCTGGAATCAGCCCAGGAGCAGAGCCAAAGACGGAGCCTTGGGGAGTCGGGGGTCACCAGAGCTGAGCTGGCGGCTACACGGCACCATGCTGGACTCTGAATCAGAGAGGGACAGGCAGGCGGGGGCAGGGGCAGGGACATGCAGATCTTACAGTGCAACAGCCAACTCAGCCAAAACACCATGAATCACTGTAGGAGCCCTGTGGAAGAGAAGTGGGAGAGAGTGGTCACTCACGGTCCCCTGGAGATGCCTGACTCTCCTTCTGGATCCCATGGAGGTAGACAAAGAAAGCTGTGACCAGGCCATGCCACCACCTTCCCCATCACCTGTGCAGAGGTGAAAGCAGCTAAAGGGCGCAGAGCTCCACAGGACACAAACGTGTGGGAGGTGGAAGAGAAGCCACCACCCCCAGGGAATATGCAGGATCTGATCTTTTGGGTAAGTCAGAGGAATCCTATCAGTCTGTTCCAGCCACCATTAACTCCCAAGGTCATGGACTCCAGTGTGGGGCACAGAGCAGGCAACATCTTGGTGTCTACACTCAAGGCATGGCTCAGGCTCCACTGGAGATGCCACTCAAGTGATGGTGGCCAAGTCCTGCTTAGAAACAACTTCTGGAGCGTTGTATAGACACCAGCTGTGACACTCTCAACCCCACAGCAGAGAAAGGCTATGAACCAGGACTGTGGCAGGTACACCAGCTCATGTCCTTCCTTTACATGCACAACCCTACACGTGTACCCCCCTACTTGTATCCCCTTCAGATAAGGGCTGAAATATTACCTGTAGGAGGAGGCCCTCGAGATCCTACAAAAGGAAGTCACATAGAGAAAGGTCTTGTTATAGAAATAGGGACTTGCTTACAAAGCCCAAGGGACAACAGGATGTGTGGCTTAGCTGAAACTGTTCTCTCATCATCACCAAGACCCTGAGCATCCCCACCCCCATAATGGATGAAGCTGCCACCAGAAGGAAGGAAAACAAGGTCCATGCTCTCTCAGTGGTGGGAACTTCTGAAAGGGAGGCAGTGAGAGTGGACAATGGTGGAAGTCCCAGAACTCCAGCACGGCTGTGGCACAGTCTCATAGCCAGCAAAGTGGGATTCCAGTGTCCTCCCTGAGGTCTCCCATGTCCTCCCACCCCAGCCCAGCTCCTCCCCTCAGCACAGCTCCTCCCCTCAGCACGGCTCCTCCCCTCAGCCCGGCTCCTCCCCTCAGCACGGCTCCTCCCCTCAGCA